>JAUPFR010000005.1:65348228-65353228 GCA_036925125.1 Oreortyx pictus
ACCGTAACCGTAACCGTAACCCTAACTCTAACCCCAACCCTAAACCAAACCTTAACCGCAACCCTAACCCTAACCCTACGCTAACCCTAACCCTAACCGTAACCCTAACCCTAACCCCAACCATAACCCTAACCCTAACCCTAACCGAAACCCTAACCCTAACCCTAACCCAGCCCTAACCCTAACCCCAAACCTAAACCTAAACCTACGCTAACCCTACCCCAAACCATAACCCTAACCCTAACCTAACCCTAACCCTAACCCTAACCCTAACCCAAACCCCAACCCTAACCCTAGCCCTAAACCCAATCCTAACCCTAACCCTAACCCTAACCGTAACCCTAAACCTAACCCTACCCTAACCCTAACCCTAACCCTAAACCTAACCCTAACACAAACCCTACTCTTACCCTAACCCTAAACCTAACCCTAACACTAACCCTACCCTAACCCTAACCCTAACCTCAACCCTTAACCTAACCAAAACCGTAACAATAACCCTAACCCTACAATAACACTAACCCTAACAGTAACCCTAACCCTAACCCTAACCCTAAGCCATAAACCTACCCCTAACACTAACCCTTACCCTAACCCTAACCATAACCCTAACCCTAACGCTAACCCTAAACCTAATCCTACCCCAAACTTAACCCTAACCCTAACCCTAACCCTATCCTAACCCTAATCCAAACCCTAACCCCAACCCTAACCCTAACCTTAACCGTAACCCAAACCCTAACCATAACCGTAACCCTAACACTACCCGAAACCTATCCCTAACCCTAACCCTAACCCTAACCTGAATCCTAACCCTAACCCTAACCCTAACCCCAACCCTAACCTTAACCCTAACTCTAACGCTACCCCTATGCTAACTCCAAAGCTAACCCTAACCCTAACCATAACCCTAAACCTAACCCCAACACTCACCCTAACCCTAACCCTAACACCAAACCTAACCCTAAAACCAACCCTAATCCTAACCCTAACCGTAACCCTAACACTAAACCTAACCCTAACCGTAACCCTAAGCCTAACCCTACCGTAACCCTAACCCTTATCCTAACCCTAACCCTAACCCTAACCCTAACCCTAACCCTAAACCCATCCATAATCCTAACCCTAACCCTAACCCTTACCCTAAACCTAACCCTAACCCTAACCCCAAACCTAACCCTAAACCTAACGCTAACCCTACCCTAAACCTAACCCTAACCCTACCCTAACCCTAACCCTAACCCTAAACCTAACCATAATCCTAACCCTAACCCAAACCCTAACCCTATCACTAAACCTAACCCTAAACCTTACCCTAAACCTAACCCTAACACTAAACCTAACCCTAACCCTGAACTTAACCCTAACCATAACCCTAACCCTAACCCTAACCCTAACCCTAACCCTAACCCTAACCTTAACCCTAACCCTAACCCTAACCCTAAACCTAACCCTAACCCTAACCCTAACCATAACCCTAACCCTAACCCTTACCCTAACCCTAACACTAACCCCAACCCTAACCCTAACCCTAACGCTAACCCTACCCTAACCCTAACCCAAACCCTTATCCTAAACCTAACCCTAACCATAACCCTAACCCTATCCCTAACACTAACCCTAGCCCTACCCTAACCCTAATCCTTACCCTATCCCTAACCCGAACCCTAACTCTACCCCAGCCCTAACCCTAACCCTAACCCTAACCCTAACCCGAACCCTAACCCTAACCCTACCCTAACCCTAACCCTAACCCTAACCCGAAATCTAACCCCAACCCGAACCCTAAGCCTAACCCTAAACCTAATTCTACCCCACTAACACTAACCATAAACCTACACATAAACCTATGATAACCCTAACCCTATCCCTTACCATAACCCTAACCCTATCCCTAACCCCAACTCTAACCCTAACCCTAACCCTACGCTAACCCCAAACCTAACCCTAACCCTAAACCTAAACCCAACCCTAACCCTAACGCTAACCCTAACCCTATCCCTAATCCTAACCCTAATCCAAACCATAACCCCAACCCTAACCCTAACCTTAACCTTAACCCAAACCCTAACCCCAACCCTAACCCTAACCCTAACCCTAACCATAACCCAAACCCTAACCCTAACCCTTACCATAACCCTAACCCTATCCCTAACCCCAACTCTAACCCTAACCCTAACCCTACGCTAACCCCAAACCTAACCCTAACCCTAAACCTAAACCCAACCCTAACCCTAACCCTAACGCTAACCCTAACCCTAACCCTAATCCTAACCCTAATCCAAACCCCAACCCCAACCCTAACCCTAACCCTAACCTTAACCCTAACCCTAACCCTAACCCTAACCCTACCCAAAACCTAACCCTAACCCTAACCCTTACCCTAACCCTAACGCTAACCCTAACCCTAACCCTAACCCTAACCATATCCCTAACCCGAATCCTAACCCTACCCCAGCCCTAACCCTATCCCTAAACCTAACCCTAACCCTAACCCTAACCCTAACCCTAACCCTAACCCTAACCCTAACCCTAACCCTACCCTAACCCTAACCCTAACCCTAACCCGAACCCTAAACCTAACCCGAACCCTAAACCTAACCATAACCCTACCCAAAACCTAACCCTAACCCTAACCCTAACCCTAACCCTTACCCTAACCCTAACGCTAACCCTAACCCTAACCCAAACCCTAACCCTAACCCAGCCCTAACCCTATCCCTAAACCTAACCCTAACCCTTACCCTAACCCTAACCCTAAAACTAACACTAACCCTGAACTTAACCCTAACCATAACCCTTACCCTAACCCTAACCCTAACCTTAACCCTACCCTAACCCTAACCCTAACCCTAACCCTAACCTTAACCCTAACCCTAACCCTAACCCTAACCCTAACCCTACCCTAACCCTTACCCTAAGCCTACCCCTACCGAAGCCATAAACCTTCCCCTAACACTTACCCTAACCCTAACCCTAACCCTTCCCTAAACCTATCCCTAACCCTAACCCTAACCCTTACCCAAACCCTAACCCTAACCCTAACCCTAAACCCAACCCTAACCCTAACCCTAACCCTAACCCTAACCCTAACCCTAACCCTAACCCTAACTTTAACCCTACCCAAAACCGAACCCTAACCCTAACCCTAACCCTAACCCTAACCCTTACCCTAACCCAAACGCTAACCCTAACCCTAACCCTAACCCTAACCCTATCCCTAACCCGAACCCTAACCCTACCCCAGCCCTAACCCTATCCCTAACCCTAACCCTAACCCTAACCGTAACCCTAACCCTAACCCTAACCCTAACCCTAACCCTAACCCTAACCCTAACCCTACCCTAACCCTAACCCTAACCCAAACCCGAACCCTAACTCTAACCCGAACCCTAAGCCTAACCCTAAACCTAATCCTACCCCACTAAAACTAACCCTAAACCTACACGAAAACCTATGCTAACCCGAACCCTAACCCTTACCATAACCCTAACCCTATCCCTAACCCCAACCCTAACCCTAACCCTAACCCTACGCTAACCCCAAACCTTACCCTAACCCTAAACCTAAACCCAACCCTAACCCTAACCCTAACGCTAATCCTAACCCTATCCCTAATCCTAACCCTAATCCAAACCCTAACCCCAACCCTAACCTTAACCCTAACCTTAACCCTAACCCTAACCCCAACCCTAACCCTAACCCTATCGCTAACTCTAACCCTAAGCCTAATCCTAACCCTAATCCTAAACCTAACCCCAATCCTAATCCTAACCCTAATCCAAACCCTATCCCCAACCCTAACCGTAACCCTAACCCTAACCCTAACCCTAACCCTAAACCTAACCCTAACCCTAACCCTAACCCTAACCCTAACGTTAAACCTACAACTAAACCTACTCTAACCCTAATCCTAACCCTAACACTAACCCTAACCCTAACCCGAAACCTAACCATGACCCAAACCCTAACCCTAAACCTACAACTAAACCTACGCTAACCCTAATCCTAACCCTAACACTAACCCTAACCCTAACCCTAACCCTAACCCTAACCCTAACCCTAACCCTACCCCTAACCATAACCCTAACACTAACCCTAAACCTACACATAAACCTATGCTAACCCCAACCCTAACCCTTACCATAACCCTAACCCTATCCCTAACCCCAACTCTAACCCTAACCCTAACCCTAACCCTAAGCTAACCCCAAACCTAACCCTAACCCTAACCATAAACCCAACCCTAACCCTAACCCTAACGCTAACCCTAACCCTAATCCTAACCCTAATCCAAACCCTAACCCTAACCCTAACCCTAACCCTAACCCTAACCCTACCCTAACCATAACCCTAACCTTAACCCTAATCCTAACCCTAACCCTAACCCTAACCCTACCCAAAACCTAACCCTAACCCTAACCCTAACCCTAATCCTTACCCTAACCCTAACGCTAACCCTAACCCTAACCCAAACCCTAACCCTAACCCAGCCCTTACCCTATCCCTAAACCTAACCCTAACCCTTACCCTAACCCTAACCCTAAAACTAACACTAACCCTGAACTTAACCCTAACCATAACCCGTACCCTAACCCTAACCCTAACCTTAACCCTACCCTAACCCTAACCCTAACCCTAACCTTAACCCTAACCCTAACCCTAACCCTACCCTAACCCTTACCCTAAGCCTACCCCTACCCATGCCATAAACCTTCCCCTAACCCTAACCCTAACCCTAACCCTAACCCTACCCTAAACCTATCCCTAACCCTAACCCTAACCCTAACCCTAACCCTAACCCTAACCCTAACCCTAACCCTAACCCTAACCCTATCACTAAACCTAACCCTAAACCTTACCCTAACCCTAACCCTAACCCTAAACCTAACCCTAACCCTGAACTTAACCCTAACCCTAACCCTAACCCTAACCCTAACCCTAACCCTAACCCTAACCCTAACCCTAACCCTAACCCTAAGCCTAACGCTAACCCTAAC
>JAUPFR010000005.1:65358228-65363228 GCA_036925125.1 Oreortyx pictus
CTAACCCTAACCCTAACGCTAATCCTAACCCTATCCCTAATCCTAACCCTAATCCAAACCCTAACCCCAACCCTAACCTTAACCCTAACCTTAACCCTAACCCTAACCCCAACCCTAACCCTAACCCTAACGCTAACTCTAACCCTAAGCCTAATCCTAACCCTAATCCTAAACCTAACCCCAATCCTAATCCTAACCCTAATCCACACCCTATCCCCAACCCTAACCGTAACCCTAACCCTAACCCTAACCCTAACCCTAACCCTAACCCTAACCCTAACCCTAACCCTAACCCTAACCCTAACCCTAACCCTAACCCTAACGTTAAACCTACAACTAAACCTACTCTAACCCTAATCCTAACCCTAACACTAACCCTAACCCTAACCCTAAACCTAACCATGACCCAAACCCTAACCCTAAACCTACAACTAAACCTACGCTAACCCTAATCCTAACCCTAACACTAACCCTATCCCTAACCCCAACTCTAACCCTAACCCTACCCCTAACCATAACCCTAACACTAACCCTAAACCTACACATAAACCTATGCTAACCCCAACGCTAACCCTTACCATAACCCTAACCCTATCCCTAACCCCAACTCTAACCCTAACCCTAACCCTAAGCTAACCCCAAACCTAACCCTAACCCTAACCATAAACCCAACCCTAACCCTAACGCTAACCCTAACCCTAACCCTAATCCAAACCCTAATCCAAACCCTAACCCTAACCCTAATCCTTACCCTAACCCTAACGCTAACCCTAACCCTAACCCAAACCCTAACCCTAACCCAGCCCTAACCCTATCCCTAAACCTAACCCTAACCCTTACCCTAACCCTAACCCTAAAACTAAGGCTAACCCTGAACTTAACCCTAACCATAACCCTTACCCTAACCCTAACCCTAACCTTAACCCTACCCTAACCCTAACCCTAACCCTAACCTTAACCCTAACCCTAACCCTAACCCTACCCTAACCCTTACCCTAAGCCTACCCCTACCCATGCCATAAACCTTCCCCTAACCCTAACCCTAACCCTAACCCTACCCTAAACCTATCCCTAACCCTAACCCTAACACTTACCCAAACCCTAACCCTAACCCTAACCCTAACGCCAACCTTAACCCTAACCCTAACTCTAACCCTAACCCTACGCTAACTCCAAACCTAACCCTAACCCTAACCATAACCCTAAACCTAACCCCAACCCTCACCCTAACCCTAACCCCAACCCTTACCCTAAAACCAACCCTAACCCTAATCCTAACCCTAACCCTAACCCTAACCCTAACCCTAACCCTAACCCTAACCCTAACCCTAACCCTAACCTTAACCCTAACACTAACCCTAACCCTAACCCAAACCCTAACCCTACCCAAACCCTAACCCTAACCCTAACCCTTACCCTAACCTTAACGCTAACCCTAACCCGAACCCGAACCCGAACCCTATCCCTACCCCAGCCCTAACCCTAACTCTAACCCTAACCCTGACCCTAATCCTAACCCTAACCCTAACCCTAACACTAAACATAACCCTATCCCTAAACCTACCGCAGCCCTAATCCTAAACCTAGCCCTAAACCTAATCCTACCCCAGCCCTATCCCTAACCCTAACGTTAAACCTACAACTAAACCTACGCTAACCCCAACACTTATCCTAACCCTAACCCTAACCCTAACCCTAACCCTAACCCTAACTCTAACCCCAACCCTACGCTAACTCCAAACCTAACCCTAACCCTAACCATAACCCTAAACCTAACCCCAACCCTCACCCTAACCCTAACCCTAACCCTAACCCTAACCCTAACCCTAACCCTACTCTAATCCAAAACCTAACCCTAACCCTAACCCTAACCCTAACCCTAAGCCTAACCCTAACCCTAACCCTAACCCTAACCCTAACCCTAACCGTAACTCTTACCCTAACCCTAACCTTACGCTAACCCCAAACCTAACCCTAACCCTAAACCTAAACCCAACCCTAACCCCAACCCTCACCCTAACCCTAACCCTAAACCCAACCCTAACCCTAAAACCAACCCTAATCCTAACCCTAACCCTAACCCTAACCATAAACCTAACCCTAACCCTTACCCTAACCCTAACCGTAACCTAACCCTAACCCTAAACCTAACCCCAACCGTAACCGTACCCTAACCCTAACCCTAACCCTAACCGTACCCAAAACCTAACCCTAACCCTAACCCTAACCCTTACCCTAACCCTAACGCTAACGCTAACCCTAACCGTAACCCTAACCCTATCCCTAACCCTAACCCTAACCCTACCCCAGCCCTAACCCTAACCCTAACCCTAACCCGAACCCTAAACCTAACTCTAAAACAAACCCTACCCTAATCCTAACCCTAACCCTAACGCTAACCCTAACCTCAACCCTATACCTAACCCTAACCGTAACCATAACCCTAACCCTACGAGAACACTAACCCTAACCGTAACCCTAACCTTAAACATAACCCTATCCCTAACACTAACCCTAACCCTATCCTAACCCTAACCCTAACCCTAACCCTAACCTAACCGTAACTCTAACCCTAACCCTAACCCTAACCCTACCCTAACCCTAACCCTTACTCTAACCGTAACCCTAACACTATCCCTAATCCTAACCCTTACCCTACCCCATCCCTAACCCTAACCCTAACCCTAACCCTAACCCTAAACCTAACCCTAACACTAACCCTTCCCTAATCCTAACCCTAACCCTAACGCTAACACTAACCTCAACCCTAAACCTCACCCTAACCGTAACCATAACACTAACCCTACGATAACAATAACCCTATCAGTAACCCTAACCCTAAACTTAACCCTATCCCTAACACTAACCCTAACCCTAACCCTAACCCTAACCGTAGCTCTAACCCTAACCCTAACCCTAACCCTACCCTAACCCTAACCCTTACCCTAACCCTAACCCTAACCCTAACCCTAACCCTAACCCTAACCCTAACCCTAACCCTAACCCTAACCCTAACCCCAACCCTAACCCTAACCCTAAGTCTTACCCTAACCCTAACCCTAACCCTAAACCTAACCCTAATCCTAACCCTAACCCTAAACCTAACCCTAATCCTAACCCTAACCCTGACCCTTACCCTAACCCTAACCCTAACCCTAACCCCAACCCTAACCCTAACCCTAAACCTAACCTAAACCCTAACCCTAACCCTAACCCTAAACCTAACCCTAAAACTAACCATAACCCTAACCCTAACCCTAACCCTAACCCTAAGCCATAAACCTACCCCTAACACTAACCCTAACCCAAACCCTAACCATAACCCTAACCCTAACGCTAACCCTAAACCTAATCCTACCCCAAATTTAACCCTAACCCTAACCCTAACACTAACCCTAACCCTAAAACCAACCCTAACCCTAACCCTAACCCTAACCCTAACCCGAAACCTAACCCTAACCCTAACCCTAACCCTACCCTAACCCTAACCCTAACCCTAACCCTAACCCTAACCCTAACCCTAACCCTAACCCTAAGCCCAACCTTAACCCTAACCCTAACGCTAACCCTGCCATAACCCTAACCCTGACCATTACCCTAAACCTAACCCTAACCATAACCCTAACCCTTTCCCTAACACTAACCCTTACCCTACACTAACCCTAACCCTAATCCTAACCCTAACCCTAACCCTAACCGTAACCCTAACCGTAACCCTAACCCTAACCCTCACCCTACCCTAACCCTAACCCTTACCCTTACCCTTACCCTAACCCTAACCCTAACCCTAACCCTAACCCTAACCCTAACACTAACCCAAACCCTAAACCTAAACCTAACCCTAACCCTAACCCTAAACCCTAACCCTAACCTAACCCTAACCCTAACCCTACCCTAACCCTAACCCTAACCCTAAGCCTAACGCTAACCCTAACCCTAACCCTAACCCTAATACCCTATCCCTAACCCTAACCTTATCCCTAACCCTAACCCTAACCCTAACCCTAACCCTAACCCTAACCCTAACCCTAACCCTAACCCTAACCCTAACCCTAACCCTAACCCTAACCCTAACCCTACCCTAACACTAACCCTTACCCTAACCCTAACCCTAACCCTTACCCTAACCCTAACCCTAACCCTAACCTTACGCTAACCCCAAACCTAACCCTAACCCTAAACCTAAACCCAACCCTAACCCCAACCCTCAACCTAACCCTAACCCTAAACCCAACCCTAGCCCTAAAACCAACCCTAATCCTAACCCTAACCCTATCCCTAACCCTAACCCTAACCCTACCCCATCCCTAACCCTAACCCTAACCCTAACCATAACCCTAACCCTAACCCTAACCCTAACTCTAACCCCAACCCTACGCTAACTCCAAACCTAACCCTAACCCTAACCATAACCCTAAACCTAACCCCAACCCTCACACTAACCCTAACCCTAACCCTAACCCTAACCCTAACCCTAACCCTACTCTAATCCAAAACCTAACCCTAACCCTAACCCTAACCCTAACCCTAAGCCTAACCCTAACCCTAACCCTAACCCTAACCCTAACCCTAACCGTAACTCTTACCCTAACCCTAACCTTACGCTAACCCCAAACCTAACCCTAACCCTAAACCTAAACCCAACCCTAACCCCAACCCTCACCCTAACCCTAACCCTAAACCCAACCCTAACCCTAAAACCAACCCTAATCCTAACCCTAACCCTAACCCTAACCATAAACCTAACCCTAACCCTTACCCTAACCCTAACCGTAACCTAACCCTAACCCTAAACCTAACCCCAACCGTAACCGTACCCTAACCCTAACCCTTACCCTAACC
Source organism: Oreortyx pictus (assembly GCA_036925125.1). Classification (NCBI taxonomy): domain Eukaryota; kingdom Metazoa; phylum Chordata; class Aves; order Galliformes; family Odontophoridae; genus Oreortyx; species Oreortyx pictus. The sequence goes on from JAUPFR010000005.1 coordinate 65,363,071, forward strand.
CTAACGCTAACGCTAACCCTAACCGTAACCCTAACCCTATCCCTAACCCTAACCCTAACCCTACCCCAGCCCTAACCCTAACCCTAACCCTAACCCGAACCCTAAACCTAACCCTAAAACAAACCCTACCCTAATCCTAACCCTAACCCTAACGCTAA
>JAUPFR010000005.1:65990728-66143228 GCA_036925125.1 Oreortyx pictus
ATTTAATTGTCTTCTCAAGCTGATGTTGTTCTAATCGCGTCTCCCCACTGGACAGGCTACAAGGATGAGAACAATTGCTACACCACCTTAGTAGCATTAAGTAACAATTTCAGTGGATGAGAAGGAGGAAACTCTGGCTCCCCCAGTCTAGTTCACATTTCATAGTACAGACAAGGAAATAGTAAACCCACATTCTTGCTAGAATTACACATTTCCTGCTACAATTTAGAGGAAAATGAACATCAAACTAGAATTTTCCAACTCCATTTTCTCCCTTTCACAGATTCATTGATACATTAGGTTGGAAAGGACCTACAAGATCATCTAGTCCAACCATCCTCCTACCACCATCCCTACCCACTAAGCTACTAAATCAAATCCATTTATTGCCCTAAGAAGTAAATAATACAGAGAGGTGGTAGAGTCTCCTTCTCTGGAGACATTCAAGACCCGCCTGGATGCCTACCTGTGCAACCTGGGCTGGGGAGCTGCTCTGGCAGGGGGTTGGACTTTGATGACCTGTAGAGGTCCCTTCCAGCCCCTACAATTCTGTGATTCTGTCATTTCGTAGAAGAGACAATTAATATAGATTCACATTGGAGAGGACTCATGCTGAAGGTGTAGATGTAGACTGAAACCATCTGTGAGGGAACTGTTATGTCAAGGCCTGAAATGGTGATTGAGCGCCTGAGGAAGGGGGTGGCTGGCCCAGGAAGCACAGGTACAAGCAATTCACCTGTGCTTCCCATGTGACCCTGGGTCCACCCCTCACTGGGCTCATTTAAGTTCTAGCCTCCAACAGGAGAACCCTTCCTGGAAGAAGGTTGCTTCCTGAGGAGGAATGCTCTTCAGGGCCCCATAACCTATCAGGTGAGTCAACTTTTTCCTATTTCTGGTCATTGACATTCTCGATGATGCTTTGCCTGGTATCGCAGAAAACTTACTAGAAGCATTTTCATTTCTTCCAAGGACGGATACCGTCCTTTGAATTGGGCTCCTTGCATGGATCTTGCAGGAGAAACACTTAGTCTCATCTTTGTTCTTCTGTGAGACAGCAATAGGTGCAATCCAGAATAGTACCAGTTAGAAACTTTGCTCTGGGCACCTCAGGTACCTGAAGAACTCATTATAGGAGACAATCATAAATTTAGGTGTTGCTAGTGTCTAGTCTAAAGCTAGCTTATTTTGTTTACTTCAGTGGTAACGTCCCTCATTCATGAGTCATGATATCAGATAGAGGCAGAGCAAAGCGTGCTTAATTCATCATCCAGACAGATGAGTATTTAATTAGCTTAATTACGTTTACAAAACACAGAAAATAACTTTTTTCTTAGATAGGCAAACAGATGTGTAAGAAAAATAGAGTTATTTTTAACATCAGTGTTGCCTGCTCCCTAGCTCTAGTCAGAAAGCTAAATCCATTTTGCCTTGTTTTTCTGGACAGACTTTTATTAAGTAATTAAGTTACACAGTAAAGTTTGCTAAGAGCCATTGAAATGCATACCTGGAAGAGGCTTCCTGCATCATCACTACCTCCCTTATATGACAGATGTATTTTAGAATTAATTTTCTGGAACATTAACCACGGTATTCCAGATAAAACTTTTGCTTTCTTTATTAACGCTCTTCTGTAACTGCATGTAATATTTAATTTGGTTTTTAACCTCATAAAAAGCTAGTCCTCTATGCCACTAATGTATTCAGATCTCTCTATGTTGCAAATTCCAATAGGCCTAATCCTAATAGGCTCAAAGCAGAAATTCCTATTAATGTCTTTTTTTCTGGGTTTAAGTTTTTTACTATTTTTCTTTTCACAATTATTTGTCTAAGCCCGATAGTCATTCTTCATTTTTCTGTCCTTTCTTAGAATTATCCTCCAACTTCATAGGCAAATTTTGCTAACGTGTAGCCAAAGGCATTTGGGAAACTAAAACTGTTAAAGGGAAATATTAATTGACCTGATTGAAGCAAATACACGGTCCTAAACTAACTTTGGGTAGGATAAATAATTCTTTTTAATCTTTTGTCACTTATTTGATTATCTTCTAGTTATGGGATGGGCGTGATCAGATTGGTTGCAACTATATCTTGGAATTGTTAAATGAGCTATAGGTAATTAATATTCTGGGAGCTTTGTATTGCTGTTTAGGAGCATGTATTTTAATGCCTTTTCATTAGGAAAAATCAGTAATATACAGCTGATCAGTGTTGTGATAAAATCACGTACAGCAGAACAAATACAGAAGAAGAAAAAACTGTTGCTCCTTCTTGCAGTTTAACAGGGAACAAAACTGGATTGGCCCAAAGTCTGGAAAAGGAGCGTCATAACTACTGCTTGACACAGTCATTCTTAAAAGGCCAAGCCAATAATGAACTCATCTGCCTAAACATCATCTCACTGCTTGTGCTACTGAAAAGATGTTTTGGGGGGAGCTGAAGGAAACTGAGAGTGTTTGAGTGACCAAATTTTACTCAGTATTTTGAAGAGATGTAAGTGTGAGGAAGGCACTTAACTTTCATTCAGGAGATTGATGTTTTCTCACAAAAACTAAGTAATTTTCTTAACTTCTTGGTAAAGCTGTATTTACACCTTTAGCCTTTAAACAAATAGGCGGATTTAGTAGGGTTCCCAAGGACCTGACAGGCAAGGCAGTTGGCAATAGCTATACCCATAGTGTTTTCATGTGCTCTTATGGTATTTGGGTTTCCAGGGCCCAGAGGTCTGAAGCAGATCTGCCAGGCTGTGTTCAAGCACCATTGCTGCAGATCTGTATAACTACAGGGCCCTTGGCCTGCCCACAGCTGTTAACGTTCCCTTTCAAAGGGGGAATCAGAAAGCTGTGTCACACCAGTGCAGGCATGTCAGCTTACAGACAGCTTTGCTTTCAGCTGAAGTAGCTCTGCACAAAGTCCTGCATCTTAGCAGTAGGCAGAATCACTAGGAGAATGACAAATGCAATGACTCTGCCACCTCCCTCTGTGAGCAGCCATTCTGAAAGCCCAAACCTGCACGTGGCCTTCAAGTCAGGGAACCAAAAGCTGAGGGAGTCCAGCTGGCTCTCCACACAGGGCGTCTCAAACACCACAAGCACAGTTTCCAATAGGGAGCTTTCCTGGAATTTCTGGTTGCAGATCGCTGTAAGGAAATTGAAGTTAAAAAACGCTGGAAATTCCCGGTCTTCCTCACATTCTGAGTCAAAAGAAGCGGATTCCAAAAGTAACTTGCAGTTAGGAAGAAACCAATCTTTTCAGTATTTGCAAGTAAAAATGATTTAAAAAAAAAAAATGTATTCCTCAGAATACAGAGGCATAAAAATGGCACATGAAGACCTGGACTTGAAAGATTAATGGCATTTCAGGTCTCATGTTAAGATCCATGTGACACTTCTGACCAACCTAAGCCTGGAAATGCAATTACCTCATGGGCATGTACTACGTTTCTGGTAGACCACCTACTACTTCTTAGAGTCCTGCTCTCTTATTCTCAGGTTTTGTAGTCATGTAATATCAGTCCTGCTACCATTTTTGTATGCTTTGATTCTTTAGGATGTTCAGTGTAATAAAATTCATAATCCACGAAATGAGTTATCCTTCATTTGTTTTTCCTGTACTTTCTGTGCACAGTGTATTTCTCTGAATTTATTTATCCAGTGATCTTTTGTTGAGGTCACATATGAAACTGCTACTGTAAATACTCAGTGTTTAAAATTTGCCTCTGTTGTGACTGAGCAAGAAGTGTTTTTTTTTTCCTGCTGTGATTTGACGCTGGTCTTCTAGACCCATTTAAAAACCTGGATTTCTGCGCCTGTTCTTGTGACACACCTTCACTCTCATCTTTGAGAGAATAAAGTCAAAAGAGATATGTATGGCCAAAACTAATATTGTGAAAACAATGTTAAGAACATGGAGAAAGAAGCAGCCTTTTTTTTTTTTTCCTTTAGGTAGGCAGAATGTTTTCATTCTCATTCAGACTGAGACGCAAAGAGATGCAGAAAACCTGTGAATTGTTTCTCTGGTGCTGCAGCCAGAAAAAATAAATCAGTAATTGGCTTAGCAGTTCTAAAATATAGTGTATTTACACTGGTAATTACCTCACTGAAAATATGAACTTGAAACACTAATGATGCAAGAATAAACTTTAAAAACAATGCCTCTTTAATATTCCCTCTCCCTAGTCCTTTAAAAATGTCAGATGAGACAGTAATAGGATTTCCAGACCTGTCTTTATTACTTGAGCAGGAAAGAGACATCCAGAGCGAAATGGTTTAACTTCTTGACAGAATGGAATCATAACTAATACAAACTGTCCCTGCTTTTTGCTCCCCTTGAGAAAAAGGCCATCTCAAGTATGAAAGGAATCTGATGCTCATTCTTTAGAGATATATTAAGAGAAGTGTTAGCATTAATTGTATCTTGATCTACAACAATCATGTCCAGGCCTATTCAGAATTAAATACAAAACAGAATGAGGAGAAAGACTAGGAGTAGAATGAGTGTTAAAGGTTTTTAAAAATGTGCAACTCTGATTGTTTGTCATTAACATGACATCTTCCTAAGCTAGGTAGGTCCTTTCCAAAACCATACTCAGACTGTAATTCTGCTAGTTTCTACTTTAGAAAACCTGTGGCTGTCTCAAAGTAGCAAAATATGCCTTTTTTCCATCATTATCTTCCTAAGAACCACAAATTCTTTTTGGACAGAAGCACTCTAAGATAACACCAGCTCTATTACAAAGAAAAATCTTGATTTAGATACACGTTTCTTCAGCATTTTGAAACCGAAAGCACCTGGGAAATTTGCAGCATATATCTAGTTGTTCTTTTCTATGTGTAAAAATTAAATTACTTATATTTTACTGTAGGTTGTTTGTATATGTGATTCATTGTAATGCACTGTTGAATGTCTATAGGTTTTGCCCTATATTGAGAATGAAGCACTGTTTATGGTTGAGCTCCTATTTCTAGCTCAGGAAGATTCTTGTAAACCAACTATAGGGCAATATCCTCATAATGAATGGCTCTGACACGCTGAGGATTGTGCAAAACTGGACAATTGGATGGAGTCAAAAATCTTACAGTGAAGTACTGTCAGTGGCTTCACGTGCAATGCTAATATGGGAAGTTTCCCATTAATTTTACCAATGGATCCTACAAATACTTGTGTCAAGTGGTAATCTTGGATCAGGCAACATCACCAGAGCATAAAACGGCAACATTTCCAAGTTCAGGCTGTTGAAGTGGAAGATATACTGTAATTGTTGCAGGTAAATGTGGCATAAATGCTGGAGAGAGGAAAAAATGTTATTCCTCCAGGTTTCCAGCCTGAATCAATGTGCATGGTGTTTAATTAATATGGGTAAACTTTGAGTATGCTCAAATATTAAACATAAATGTAAACTTCGAGCTTCCTTAGAGTTATATCCTGGAAACTGATACTGCACGATACTTTGTTTGAAGTTATTAATTGCACTGACCAGTATCTAGGGGTATGACTTCTAATCTGCTCTGCTTCAAGTCAAGCATGACTCCAGTTGGAGTACTGCACTTGCAATGACTTAGCGTGGTATGTTAAAAATATCTTCTGACTTCCTTCCTTTCTGTCTGTGGCTACATACCCAATTACAGTGCTCTTAAATCCTGCCTGTGTACGTGTTAATTTTGCCAAAAGAACAGACAAGTCACACTGTATATCAAGAGAAGCCATAAAATATCATTGCAGTTATGTGCTGACCCCCTTGGATAAAGAATGAGGTCATATGAAACACGCTAATGGTATCAAAATGTAAAAACAAAGCACTAATAGATGAGGCAGGCAGATATTTTTACCTTCTTGCCTCAAGATGGTAAAACGCCTAGAAAATGCATTTGCTTCTCTTTGGGACGTGACAGTATTGTGCCTGAAAACCAGTTGTATCGAGAAACTTTGCTAGGATGCAGCAGTCTTTATGTAATTTAGCAAACTTGAGCATAAATTTATAAGTGAGCTCCCTGGTATCTTTCATGATAGTTTCATCTAGCTGGACTTGTAATCGTTTTTCTAGCTGTGTCTGGTAAAAGTTGCATTGTGTTAGGGGGTAACTTAATTTATGCATAAGGAATGCTTCTGAGAATGGTTTCATCTAGGTGCTATGCATGGAGACAACCTGCCTACTGACCCTAAAGGTGAGAGTTTTGGTGTCCTGATTTTCAGTTGCCCCAAAGAGCTGTTTCAAAAGTCAAGTAAAGGAATAATGGATATACTTGTGAAGCAACGCTTTATGTTGTTGATTGAGGAAACCAAAGCTATTTTTCTCTCCAATAAATTTTTCTTCTGCCTTTGTGATGCCCTTGAAGAGTAAGAAGAAGGAAAAGGCTGTTATCAGTACAAAGTTTTTTATTTCTAATGTTATGAGATGAAATTCCCTTTGCAGAGAGAGACTTGTTTTGTGCTCAGAGACAAGGATGATGGCTCCTCAGCTTCTACTCTCATGTTTGTTCTACAGCATGTGAAGATATTTTGTTCAAGTTCCAGTGTTTTATTGCACGCTTTCAGCTTATGTAATTCAAATCCTCAGTTTTGAGTCTGTAATAGAAAATAATAAGACATGAAATATACGTTTCCTGGCAAATTAAGAGTTACGTGGGGCATGACTTATCTGGCTAATGGGACTAACCTTCAGTCCATCACAATTAAAAAGTAAGTCCTGGTTCTCCCCTTGCTCATAGGTCATTATTCCAAACCAGACTTTACAGAATCAAGTGATATATTTTTGTACTATTTCACTCTTCTTGAAATGGTCCTTGAACTCTTCTTCCTGAGAAGGAGGTCTGTGTGACAGCCACCTAAAGCTGAACCACAGGAAGAAAGGTAGTTTAATTTTAAGTGTCATATTTGTTTATAGAAAGGTTGACTGATTAAGTGTCTTAGGACTGCCAAGGTTCTTCCTTGTGTTGCTAAAATGATTTTAGGAAAAATTGTTGTTATATAATCTGTTTACTCTTCTTTGTTCCCATTCTGTCTGGTCTGCCAAGAGAACCTTTTCTGACCTCTGGCCATCAGTGCCGGCCCTCCAATTTTATCTCTATTTATGATTTTGGAGACCTGCATTCCAAATATGAATGAGAAGTGGAATAGGAAGGAGCGTGAATGTGGGTGACAGAAAAGACAGCAGAGGAATCTCTGTTGTTCTTGGACACAGACACTTCCAGGCTGAACAATAGCTTGTTTTCTTCCTTCGTTTCATAACTGCCAGCTCTAAGTGCACGAATTTCATTATACTTCAGATGGGTGGAAAAGCTATAATCAAATGCCTGTGGCAGGTAGTCAGGAAGTGTGCAATAGGCTTTTAAAGCATGAGAAGCAAGACCTTGAAGTTTAAAGAAAAACAAAACTTTTTCAAAATCCTTTTTAAGGAGCAGCACCTACTACAGCTCAGTCAGCAGTCATCTGCTAATGATTCCGCAGCCCTGCTGTACGTGGGGAAGAGAATGAGAAGTCAGAAGGAGACATTAGCTATGTCTGTCATGCAAAATGCCAGTATGAAAAGCTCTGTGTTCTCAAACTGCTATGTCAAATACTTGTTGAAATGAAAGTCCTATGTACAACGTAGCACCGGACTTGGCTCTCCTAATTGATTTAAAGTGCTACAAGCTTATTTAACAGGTTGTAATTGTTAGACCCAAATCAGAATAAGGCACTTTTAATGGAAATGCATGTATTTAGCTTTAGTTGTGTTCACAAGCTGCTGGTAGGATATTGCCTCCCTTGACATTTTATTTGCATAAATACAACCTAACATCTTTTCAATAGTATAGGAGGTAGTAAATGCTAATAATGAAAAGACAATAAAAACCACTTGGAAGCACCAGTTGACAGCAAATGTTTCTGCATGTACTTATATCTAAGCATGGCCTTGGTTCTGTGCTTGGATATTGCTTTCTTTCAGCCACCAAACAGCTAACCCTCCAGAGAAGGCAGGTCTGCATCATCTTCTCCCTCAGCTCTTTATGAGCTATTGGCTCCTCTGTGATCTTTCTAAAAACATACTGAAATAGGAAAAGACTGAAAATGAACCTTGGTCTTTATTAGGCTTCAAGTACCGTAGGACAATGCCTTTTCTGTTGCGTGTTTACACAGCACGGTAGAGGCTTCTTTCATGCCTGAAGGCCTTTAAGTCTCTGCTGAAGGAAAATAATGCTCTTTTAGACATTCTTGACTACAAATATTTCTAATGGCAATTTTTCTGCAACTTTTTTAGAAAGTGGCACTTCAGTTATTTGTGTGTACAGGTTTGAAACTAAGAAGAATCTGAGAGTTCTTGAAATATTAACTACCAGAGAACTTCTAAAACTAATTCCTAAAGATAATTCCTGCGTCTTTCTCCACATAGACCTCTTTGTTGAACCTTGTAATGTTAATCTCATATGACCTAGGTCTGAAACTATGGATGTGATTTGTACTATGTGCCCTAAAGTTCCAAAGTAGATTGTAGTCTTGCCAGTTATCCCTGTTACAAATGGGTGAGACCACCCTGATTGAAATGGGAGCCCAACTTTCTCATCTAATCCTTTGCAACCCTCTGGATATGTATTTAATTTGCATCCTCCCTTCAAACGGGACTTACTACCTCTAACTAGGTATGAGATCAGGCATAGTTTGTTGCAGACACACAGTCCTGCAGTGCTAATATTTACATGTCTATCTGAGCTTGTTCATGTAAATAATGCCACCAAGGTCATTCCTGAGGATGGGAATATACTCACAACAGTAAATGTAGGGCCAATGTAGTCTCATAGAATATCTTCTGTGTGATAACTTGAAAACACTGAACACTGCACTTTATACTTCTACTCACGAAATCACTTTACAATTGTACTTATTTAATTTTTTTAAATATAGTATCAATTTGAAAAAGGAATCCTTGAAATATTTTATACCATAGAGGGTCTCTGGAGTCTTAAAAGGAATTTAAAAAAAGAAAAAAAAGCTTTGCAATGCCATTTCGACTAATAGAGAGAAACATATTCAGATAATATCTGAATCTTCCCTCAGGTTTGAAGTCTATAGAGATTGTTTCCAACAAGCTTTCCTGTCTGGTTGTTTGCCTTTATTACTCTTCAGGGATAAGCCAATTTACTTTTAGTAACGTTTACAGTTGTTTAGTCTGAGTTCTTGTGAAGTGATTCAGTCTTAAGGAAACTGACTAAAACTAATGCTTTTTTGTTGTTCTTTCTTTTTCCACAAAGCTTCCGAAAAGTCTTGTTGACCAGGAAATTTCTGAAGGGTTGGGTAAGGTTGTGAAGTCAATTGCCTAAAGAGGAAACTGCTGCTGGCAGTTCTGGGTAGTCTGAGCAATTACATTTTCGAGTAATCCTTGTTGGTTTTGCTTTGTTTTTTTCTTAGCTTTTATGGTAACTTTTCATGAGGCTTCATGTGGTCAGCATTTCTTCTGCAGGGGTAAAACATGGCTGTGCGATTTTTCTTTTTTTTTTTTTAATCCTTTTTTTACAACCTGAAAATAAATAATAAAGGCTTGTGTAAGCATAGTGCTGCAGGAATTCAGTAGTAAAAGTAGGGAAGTGTAGAGTATTCATGCATATGGTTATCAGCAGCACATGCAATTTTAGTCAGCAGTGATGTGAATTTGGTCAGTGTTCTTCATTTTTCTCACGTCCTTTTCCTTTCATGATGCTCCTTTGGGACATGCTCATAAAAGGCTCCTGGCAAAATTTCCCTGAAGTCCCTCACAGCATTTCAGTTCAGACTAAAGATTATGCTTGGCACCAGGTCCAACACCAATAATTAATACTAGAGTGGACTGCTTTGTACACACCACTATTTATCATAGTTAGATTGGAGGCTGGCTGACTTTGTAATAGGAATCATAGATTGTACTTCTGTCTACTATAATTTAAAATCAAAGGTTTATGCCAATGGTGATTACTAAAATGCATGTGTAATTGGAGTGGTTTTATTATTTTGCTAAAAAAGAAATTCTACTAGAATTTAAGCAATTATATTTTTTATTATTAGTGGATGTGATCTCAGTTAAAGGTAGTCACTAAAATATGGAAATTTGAAGCATCTGTATTACTAAGTCACCTGAAGCTGTTCCCCAGAGTGTGTGAGCTTTTGAATAAAGAAAAATCAAGTCATGATACATGGAATTAGGTTTCAGAATGGATGTGCCCATCACTGTCGTTCTTCAAGACCGTTTTCATCTTCTAAAACAGGGAAAATGTGTGGCTAAACTATGTGGCTGTGAAAATGTTATAGCCTAGAAAGCACTGACACAAGGTAGAATTTCCATATGGAAAAGCTCTGTCACTTGTGGGGCCTTGTGTCATTCATCGCTTTTTTCCCCTGTGGAAAACAAGAAAAGTAAGGAAAAAAAATTGTTGTTTTGAAGAGGAAGAAGGGGTAAGCTTAATGCTTCAAATATACATAGAGTAATATGCAAAATTAAGCTAGCTGATGAAACACAGGTCTTGCAAGTGGGGGAAATCCGTCAACCTGGATGAGAGTCCAAACAATAATGCTTTTTGCATGAGTATGACATTTCTCAGTGGAACCAAGACTCTCTTGAATTCCATGCAAGAGAGAAGTTAGAAAATTCGATAACTTGAACTGGTAAGCTCCCATTCTGTATGTCAGTGACATATCTTATCACCGTTGTGACAACTGCCGGAAAAGGTCTTTCTCAGCCTGCAGCCCTGTAGGTAGGTATTTCAGGAAGTGTTTCTAGACCTTACTTTTGACAAAACGTTTTCTCATTCTTTTGCTGGGAAAGGTATGTATTCCTAATTCCTCAGGGTTTATCTAAATAGTGATTAATACCTGAGGGGAAAAAAAAGACTGATTTTTCATATTGATGTTTGTTACTTTTTTTGTTATTATAATCCTTTGGAACACAACTAAAATTTTTTTTCCGGGAGCTTTGTCAAACGTGCCCCCACCTCTCTAAACCACCAGTAAGTGCTGCAGTACAGTCCTTGTGCAGCCCCTTTTCAAATATTTCAAATGAGACTTTGTTTGCCTCCAAAATGTCAGAACTTGATCTTCTGGAGCCAGGCAGGTTAGAATGAAGTCTTTTCCTGAGCTGGGTCTGAGCACGGGGCAGTGCCCGGAGCATGTGGTGGTGCTGGACCCTGGCAGTGAGTGGGGCCAAAGGAGGTGAGGGCAGACATGGCTATGAGCCTGTCACCAGATGTGTGCCTGTATCCGTACAAAGGACTGAGGCTGTGGAAAGTGGTGAAGAAAAGGTCATTTCCTCTGCATATGCTATTTCTGACTGCTCCACCGATGGTTATGACTTCCATGGAAACCAACAGGAGTTGCCTGTGAGCAGGGAACAGTGCAGCGAGGGAATACTTCAGGGGCTTATTGTTATCTTACTTTATTTAGCCCTGTTTGGGAAAAAGAAAAAAAAAAAAGGGCCCTTAACATAGTGTGCTTTGTGAACACTTTAATGGATAAATGCAGAACAATACAGAGAGAATCTGCCATGGGAGATATGGTCTTAAGGGTAGTAAAAAGTATTTGTTCCTGGCTCTCTGCTGCACAGAAGGATTACAGGATTAATCAGTGCCTGCCAGCCTGGGAGGCCTGCTCTTCTCAGTTCCCTCATCTCCTCCACCAATTTTCACCTTAAATGCAATTTCTGTTATATGCTCTTTCCTGTAAGTAGTCATATCTTTAAATTCTTAACCTTTTCCTATTTTATAAGCTACACATTATGCAGGAGATGGTAAAAACTGATCTTCGTGTCTGCATATATTGGGAAGAGTTAACTATATGGAGTATGTAAATGCCATAATCTACCCGTGAGATATTAGCTTTTTTATGACAACCATCATTTCTTTCAAAGGATGGAGGAGGACAGTTAATGAAACTACAGTTTCAGTCTACTGCTAATGATTTAATCTCATTGAGTAAGTTTCATAAAGCAAGGAAACCTATCAGGCTTTCTAGATGCAGTACAGGAGAACTGAATATTTGCAAAAGATAAGAAGCAATTTTGGCAGAGGGTAAGGGAAGAAGGGAATTTCACCAGGCACCAGACTGCCTTTTTAATTTTTTGAGGTAGCTGGAGTGAGGTGACTGGCAATGTGTTCTCAATCACAGTTTGGCTTTTTCTCCTGTCATTTTTATGTGTAAGGAGTTGCATAGGAAACTGCCACTATTAGAAAACTAAACAGATTGTCACTCTTGCTTTTAAAGGTGTTTGCTGTATAAGCCATTGTCATAATCCACCTGTATGTCAAAATCAGGGATTGTGTTATTATATCTCTAGATATATGGAGATGCCAGAGACTGCAAAAATCTCTTTACTTTGCCAAAGCAAATAAATGAAAGGAAATCCTTGAGGGTAAGGGGTGAATAGAACAGATGTGATAGCTTTACTTCACATTCCCTGCCTCCTACATAGGTGCTACATAAGTCTTACAGTTTGAGTGTTGTTGTACTTAGTCAATAGTCAGTAACAGAGAAGTCTCTTTAATGTGTGGGTTGCAGAATTTAAGTCATATCAAGCCTAAGGCTGCTGTAAATTATTCAAGATGCTGAACTCAGGATAATTTATAAAGCTCCTTTTGGGCTGCAGCATACAGATCAAGTGTAGCATCACTTGAAAAGAGGACTGCAGGCTTCATCCCTGTAATCTTGCTATTCTACCCTTTTCACCCTAATGGAGTGAGATTCTTTTTCTACTGCAAAACTCATAGTGAATGAAAAAAAAAAAAAAAAGATGCTGCCATCTGTCACACAGCAGAGAAATGTAATGGCGAATTGGTGGGAAGGTTCTACCTCAATGGCCATACCACCAACATCTGCCTCTTATGTCAGCCGGAAAAATAAAATAAGAGGCATCACTTTAGAAGCAGCCTGTGTATGTACACCCAAAGATGAGGTGCTAAGAAGCATGCAGTGTGGGCTTGTCAAAACACACCGAATCAATCATGCTTTAACAAAGCAGCTCATCTATTCCACAAGTGAATAAAGTAGGTGTGAAATAAATTGACTTTACTAAGGCTGGACTTAACTGCTAACTATCTAAATACAATCAAATAAGGAATTGTGGTATAGTTTTAACCTGATTAGTGCTGATTTAACTTCCTTATCATTGACTTTTCGTTCAGTATGATGCAATTTGTTTTTTCTCCCTTAGGCCATGATCCCGATGCCAGGTGCCCTTCAAAATCTATTCACCACTCAAATGGGAGGGAAGGTCCCTAGCTTGTGAGAGCCAGCTTGACTATGTGATCCAAGTGGTGCTACTCATCTCCATCTGCCATTTGCCCAAACCTATCATTCTCCAGAGCTCCTTAGTTCAAACCAAGCCTCTGCTGATGTGCCCACCCAGGCAGTTTGGAACCGTGTCCCCCATGCTGGTAAGGAGCGTGAGAGGCCTGATGTGTCCCACATGCTCTGTGTTCGTCTCCAGGTCTCACTGTCAGTGGGGAGAGGGTGAACAGGCTGGCAGGGTTGTTCAGATATTAGATCTGAATGGGTACAGAGTCTGGGCTGGAGACTCCTTAACAAGCATTCAGCGAGGAATGTTGGTCTGACCACAGTGTTGAAACTAGAGCCTAAATGAGGACAGTTTGTGTAGTAGACAAGGTCCAAACAGGTGTCAGATGGAGCAGGGCCTAATGTGAAAGGAGGAACAACGTGTACCTGAGATGTGGAGATGCAGAAATAGCAGTAGAAGACATTAGTGTAAAGTACATCTTCTTGTCCTGTTCATACTTGGCCATTGGCATCTATCTGCTTGCAGATATTGCTGCAGACAGTGCTCCTGTGATCTGAAGTTGTATGTCTTCTTTCACACAGTCATTAGACAATCTTCATCAAATATTTAATGACTGTTAGGTCTTAATGTGAACAGCTGTACTGTTGCATTGCATACTGAACAACAGAATGGTGCTTTGACAGTTTGAGCAGGCAAACCCTAATTGTAGTCTGTTAGATGCTCATAATAGAGTATTTCCATTGAGGGTTGCACTCAAGAGTGTCTGCAGGATCTATGATACTAGCTGCTGTGTTCCAGATAGGCACTAACAGATCTCTAATCAAATGATGCATCTCAAATGACACTTACACAACATGAATTGCTGTACTAAAGGCAATGGCTCTGCTGTCTGGCCAAAGCTGATAATCATTCTTTACCAATGTAAAGTCAAAAATACAAGGACAATCAGATATAACCCAAAAAGGGGAGAGTATGTATTCAACAATCAGATTGTTTCCAGCCTAAAAAAAAGTTCCCTCTAGCAACACTGATGTCGGATCTGTTATCATGTACAAGTTTCTCCTAGCTCAAGACAAGAAGAGCAATGTTTTAGAGGAGAAAATCACACCAGAATGCAGCAAAAGGTCAGTACATTCTTAAAACACTGAGTGACCGCAAATGCTAAAACCTGTCATCTCTGTTTATAGTTAGCCATACAGATAGAGATAGCAGTACAAGAGCTTTTGTCACAGCTCCTTGAACTTTATTTGTAATGGGAGTTAATGTTGCTGTGAATTATATCATTTACAGTGGATGTTTGGGACAAAATGTCTAAAATACTTATTTCTATAACAAGCTGTCATTGTAGGATGAATGAATTTCTACAGAGATTTCTGGGTAAGGTATTTTTAGAAGTATCCAGTTTGGAAATTATTATTTGTTAGCAGAAATCCCAAGAAACAATTAGAGTAATAGCTAGGTTCCAGTGTGCTTTTCAAACTAAAGTGACACAACCTTCCTCATGTTTTTACTTGTATTCAGATCTCTCAGAAGTATGTTGTAGTCTAGAGGTTTCATTCAATAGTGATTGCGTTAGATTTTCTCCAACTTTCCATATTCTTGGAAAATATCTCTTTAAATAGTGTGTCACGTATCTACATTGATGCCTCAGGCAACTGTTCTTGCTGAATATAATCAGGACTTCTATCGCTGGATAGATAACAGAGCCTCTACACATTACAATCTTAGCTTCACCACTTGTCCATTGAACTGGCAGTCTGGTATCATCAGCTATTTGAGTTTCTGGAAATAAATAAAGAAAAAGCAGATATTTAATTTCAGGGTATGTTTAGCAGCACCTTTGAAAATCTACACCTAGACACTGGTTTTAAGTTTGAAAACTCAGACATTCACTTACAAACTGCATTTACTATCTTGTGTGCCTTTTCTGAATTCCCACATCTGGATGAAGAATCAGATCCTAAGTTATGATTATAGCACAGTTGTAGAGAATACCAGCTTTCTAGACTAAGAATGAAACTATGCCCTTCATACCGGGATTCTGCTGGAACAGCTATCTGAATGCAAACAAAAACAATCCATTTTCTTTAGGTATCAGATACACAATGAATTTTGGGGAACTGAAGCCTCAGCTAGACATCAGTCCTTGTAAGACAGTGACAGTGTGCTAGAAGTGTTCCAGAGACTCCAACTGAGTATCTTGCGGATTGTAAGAAATTTGCCCTGAGGGCCTTTGGCACCATATGTCTAGCAGGTAGCTGACAGCTGTTCAGACTGAGTGCAAATCAAGAAGAATTTAAGTTTAGAGTAGTACGGCAAAGCACATCAGCAGTGTGATTTAGGCAGTATGCACACACTGGGGTGGGCAAAAAGTGAATTTACATGTTACATTGTAGGATGCTCAGTTCTCTCCCTGGGAACATCTTCCCAATGTAGTCAGCCAGGAGGAATCCTGAGTCATACTTAAAACTCTCCTTAGCTCTAATTGCCTGGGCTTGCATACTCACATATATGCCTTTTCTTTTCTTTTGCTATTATACGTAGAGAAAATAAAGATGGATACTTATTGCATTCAGTGTGCTACACAGGATTAAGTGAATGCCAAAAGTGTTTGTGTTGCAGAAAATAGTGTTGAATGACATTTCAATAATACCTGTCTTCCCGTTCAAGATTCTTTTCAATTCTTCCACTGATTTGTGGACACATAGGTGCAGTACAGTTACGAGGCATGCAGTTCATGCCTGTAGCATGTTGATAACAATTACTATTCATGCATTAACTCCTCATAAGTCATTTACATCTCCCATTTGTGCATGAACAAGCACTAAGCACTTTAAAGCTGGCAGACTAATCCTTCTCCCCACTGACTTGCATCTCAATTATTCAATGGCAGTAGAAGCCACGAAAGTAATTGGAGTAAAGTGTGTTCAGCCAATTTCTTACACAGTTAAACACTTTTATTGAAAAACATGAGTGTGGATGCATACAAACAGGTATTTTTTGATTTATTCAAGCTTTTGCCCAAGACTGGTGAGACAGACTTTCCGAATTTTCTGAAAAATTATCTTGCATGTAGAAAATTAGCCTGAATGGTTCTAAAGAGAGATTTAGGTGGTCTTTCAATGAGTACATGATTGTGTGAAAAACTTTTTTAAGGTGCTATATGGCATAAAGGGTTAAAGATATGTCATTGCCACTAGTAAATAATTCCCATGCAAAGAGAGGTGTTTTCTGACAGTCAATAAACTTTTGAGGCTGATGAAGCTGTGTTTTAGGAATGTGCTTAATTTCACACAGCAGTATAATTAGTACTAGGTCCTGGATTTATTTGTACAACAGGAACTATAAAATTAATCTCTTTTGAGATGGCTATTACACTGAAGTCTCTCTAAATTTTTTTTACTCTCTGGTATGAGTAATGAAAATCTTATTAGCTCCAGTGATTAAACTTAAATGTCTTAGGTGTCTACACTACAAAACCCTGGAACCAACAGCTACTCACTTACACCTCCCAGTTTCAACTGTCCATGTGGATGTTTGTATGCTAATTTACTTTTGCTTTTGTTGTTGAGCAGTCCTTCCAGTGATTATAGGACGTGTACTCTGCTCTTTTGTTGTTTTTTTCCTCAGCTTTGGGGCCTCTTCTACAGTACATTCATTTTTATCTATAACAGAACAGAGAAACTCCAGTCACACAGTTTTTCAGCACTTTGGATGTAGAGATCTGTCAGCAAAGGCAGTGCTATCTTGGAAACATGGCACATAAGTTTTGGGCATCTTATATTACCCAATTTTCTAGATACGACAGTGACAAGACATGTGGCTGATTCTTGTAAAGTACAAGCATTAGTACAATTATGGCTATTATAATCAAGATATACCACTGCTGTTTTGAAAAGCTCTTTATCTATCAAATACATAAAGACTAACATACATCGTCCTTATTATTTTACCAGCAATATCATGTTTCAAGGTGCACACAAGTAATTGCTATTTCTTTCAGTTTTAATAGTGCACGTACAGCTCTCCCAAAAGTCCTCATTTCAGAGCACCAAAGCATAGCAGTTTAAATTTGCCAGCATTCAGATACACCCTGTAAGGACTATCTGTCATGCTCAAGTATATGTAACAAAGAGAGATGAGGGACTGGAACATGAAGGAGAATAGATAATGTTGTCCTTCATCTGCTTGTTCATCTCTTTGTTATTTTGTTTAGAGCTGGGTTTGCTGCTTAATGTGTCTGTTTTTCAAGATGGAATTAAAATCACCAGTATTTTCAGAATGAGAGAAATCATGTACCTTTCACGGTCCTGGTCGTTGGTACCAGATTCCTGTTTTGTCTTCATGTCTTAGACCTTACTAGGACATAAAGATATGCACTTCTTTATGTAAAAGTACGTATATGTATTTATACAAAAGAGAAAGCAGAAGAAAGAGCTTCCAGCATCTTTCAGAATTAAGTGACATTGAAGAACTGACAGAGAAATAAAAACACTCGTAACTGCAAAGGTTGCAGAACATGAAGTCCTTCATAAAATATTTTCTAATTGTGCAAGCCAAGACAACTTTTGTGACCACTGAAACAAATGAAACCTGATTTACAATCCATATGGGTCTTGTGGTTGACTGGTTTTTTAAAAGAATTAATCTGAAAGCTACAATATGGGTTCTTCTGTTGTTAGGAATTTTAAGGCACATATTCAGCTTCCCGAAAAAAAGCTTGATAAATGCTTTAATATAATTTTGTTTATTACTTGACATTAAAAGCTGTGTTCTTCAGTCATAATTTCTCCTCTAGTAAAGCAAATACTTTATGAATTAGGCATGTTTGTGTTTAAAGAGCGTACACTAGCTTTCTCCCAAGAGATTTTATGATGTCTAGCAATCACTCATGCCAGTCTGCTTTCTTCCTCCTTATTTCCTTCAGTAGAGACATTAGATGAATCTCTCTTCTCAGCCAGCTGTCTTTAGAAAGCGTTCACGACTTAGTATCTCTGAGTTCTCTTTTTTTTTTTTCTCCTAAATACATGATATCATAAGTCGAACAAAACCAAAAGTTGTCAGCAAACCATTTGAAAAACACATGCATACAGAATATACAAAACCCATTACCTTAAAAAAAAAAAAAAAGGTAGCCTAAAAGAACAGAAAGAGCAAAGAAATTCTTATACAGCAGTAGCATTACTTTTTATATGTGTTCAAACAACAGTCTACTGGATTTGCAGATCTACAAGTTGCACTACTGCAAACTAAAGACTTCCTTATGACCCTGGGCTGATCACTAGGGAAGATATTGTTAGATTTTACCTATGGTTTAGAACTGTTTTCTAGAGATGAGGATAATGTCTAAAATCAGGAATGCCTGGAGATCACTCCTGAATCAGATGTTCCCAACAGCAGATATAGCAGCAGAGGAAAGATGGCCAGGTTCACTTCTGTATTTGCAGAGAGAGGGTTGGCTTTGCCCTTATACTTTCATGCAATATTAAATCTTTCATTTATTAATTTCATTTCTCTTTAATAACATTTCTGCTGGCACTGCAGTGCAGTACTTGACTGGGCTGTCCTTCAGAATCTTGCGAGTGAGAGTGCTGGATTCTTCTGGCAGCTCTGAGTGAGGGGGCAGAGCAGGCAGAACTGACACCTATTTCATCTAGGTGCATTTAAAAACAATGAGTTACTGAAATATTTCTTGCAATATTTGCTGTTGTTTGTGAGGTGCAGGTCACAAAGATATTCCATACATAGATAACCTAACAAGCCATCCATATCTCCCACTTCTATTAGCCACAGGAAGACATCAGCCGTATACTCTTATTTTACTCAACCCCAGGGGGTGGGTGGTATTAATTTCTATTTATGCTTTATCCCAGTGAGTTATCACTCACCTTTAGCTATGCACCTATGGCTGCAGTGCACTTGCAAACACCAGAGGGTCTGCAGCGAGCCCAATGGAGGCAGCTTCACACTCTGTGTACAGAATGAGATGCAAAGCAGCCAGGCTCTGTGCTGCAAGAAGCAGAGTGCAGGGAGCTCGCCCTGCTGCAGCAGTGCTCAGAGTGATTTGTTGCTCTGCTGCTGCCACTACCGCACGCTGGAGGTGCTTGTGCTGCTCTTCCATGCTAATGCTTTCTTAAAGCAAACCACATTCATCCTCATGTCTGAAAGAAATCTCTCTTATTTATGCCCCTATCTCCATTAACACAATCAAAATGCAGAAAGATGGGAACAGTAATCAGGAGGCACCCAGTCCCAAATGAGTCTAATGCCAGTCATAGAACAGCTATAACACTTCGGTTTCTATTCCTGAGATAAACTTCAGAGTTATCTTATTTAAAAAATAAGCTTCCTCTACCTTTTATTTCTGCTTGCGGAGAGTGTTGTGGGAAGCCTCTGGATTTTGCTGTTTTCAGGAAACAACTTGGCTTTGTTTAATTTTGCAAGTTCCTGTGTTTGAGCTCAAAAACTGTATCTTGAGAGACCTGTGGCCTTCAGATGACCTGACTATGATAGTGTTTTCCCATCTGCATGCACGTATGTTGGTACACACTCACGAACACATCTATGGCAGTACGTGTATACTGTACAGCAGCCAATTCAGAAGCACTTGGAATTATCATCAGAGTGGATCTTGAGTCAGCAGTGTGCCCTGGCAGACAGAAGTTCCAACCACACCCTGGGGTGCGTCAGACCCAGCACTGCCATTGGGCAAGGGAAGGGATAATCCCCTCAGCTCTGCGGCCTCACCCCGATCATTGTGTGTAGGTTTGGTTGCCGCAACATAAGAAGGACTTAAGAAGCAGCAGGGCCTGTGGGAACGGCACGGAGGTGCAACAAGGGAAGGCTGGGGGTGCTTAGGAAAAACAGAGGGCAGTGGGCATGGCCACAAGCTGCTGGAGTTCAAGGGGCATTTGGGTACCGCTCTCAGACATATGGTTTGGATTTTGGGTGGTTTCTGTGGGTCCCTACCCACTCAGGATATTCTGTGAGTCGATGACTGTGGAAAAGTGAAGCTGAGGGACCCTGACATCTGGGTATTACCAGACCTACACTCTGCTCGCTGCTTGGCATCAAGCACAGATCAGCTCATTTGCCTGCTTATTTTCATTTGATAGACTTGTGATTTTCTCCTCTTTTTGTTATTATACTCCAAAGTCAAGTGACTTTTGGAGGCTTCAGAGAAGCATGGTAAGGATCACAGGATGTTACAGAAAGCACGTGCTGAGACATTTATTAATCACTGCACCTGTTCTGAAAAATACATCGTGCTTTAGTCCATCTCTATGTTGTGCTGTTCTTTCATTATGGCATGCTGTATGGGGACTGTTGAATCACGGCCTGAACCACTGTTGGATCACCTGAGGCGAGCACTGAGTCAGCTGCAGGAGCACAGGTGAAGGCAATGCACCTGTGTGACCAGAAGGGGTGGAGTCTGGCTCCACCTCTCCCAGACCCTATTTAAGGGCTGACCACCACTGGGGAAGGATCTCTTGTTGGAGATCCCTCCCCTGTGGGGTTATCAATGAGCTTCTCTTTAATTACCGGTTATCTGTTTACTATCCGGATAAGCCAAGCAAAATATACCATCCACCTCATTATTTTCTGTGGGTAATATTCTTTTGGGTTATTCACCCTACACATGGACAGAAGCTCTGGCACTGTGCTCTGGCAGTGATGGAAGGTGAAGCTGGAAGATGTAGGAACAGACAATTTTATGTGGCTTGAAAGGAACTTGAGGCTTATGGAAGATGATGCCTCTGAACCCTTACGTGGGGTGGGCATTTGCTGACCTAGGGCTACTTGGCCGTGTCGTGATTTCTGCCTGCTTGAAAATTCGGGCCGAAGGGCTGTCTGTAATAGGCACGAAGCACACGCAGAGCTCGTGCTTCAGAGATCACCAAGTGGGCGAGGATGTACGCGGGCAGAAAAAGCGGAACGGTTTCAAGCCGTCAGAGGGGAGGTCCCGATTAGATTTTAGGAGGGAAGTTTTCACTGGGAGGCACGGAAAACTGCGTGCGCCCCATCTCCGGGTGCAATCAGGGCCAGCTGCTGGATGGGGCGGCACAGCTGCTGTGGGATGGGCTGATGCTGCCTGAGCTCTGAGCTCCCTTCCAGCGCGCCCTGCGATTCCGCCCCTTTGTGCGGCGGCAGGGCACCGCACCAAGCCCTTCCGGCCGCGCAGTGCCCATGTGCGGGCGGCGGGACATGCTCACTGCGAGGCCGCTCCGCACATGCTCAGTGGCCGCGGAGCCCCGCCGGAGGTACGGCTCGCTGTCCGGATCCGCGCCATGCCCCGCCGCCGCCGCCTGCCCTGAGCGCGGAGCGCCGGCCGCGGCCGCGATCGTGCGTGGCGGTGAGCGCGGGGCTGCGGCCCCGTCAGCACCTCGGCCAGCGGCCGGCGGCGGCGGGGCCGGGTGGGGGACGAGCGCGGGGCGGGCTCGGCTGCGGGGCGGCGGAGCCCCTCGGTGGGGGGCTTTGCGAAGGGGGTGACCCTCAGGGAGGCGGCCGCGCGGGTGATGAAGTGGGAAGCGCAGCTGGTGCTAGGGAGGCGGCTGTGGGGGGTGGGAAATACGGCGTGTTGTGGTGCCTGCAGGCCGAATAGGAGCGGCTGGGGTCACCCGGCTCGTGCTCGGGGCTGCTTGTGCTCCCCCGCGTAGTGCTGGATTCGGGCCTTGCGAAGCAGTCAGCGATGCTTCGGTTTCAGTCCGTCCGATTGAATGTACGGCCATTTGTGATCAATGGAAATCGGTGCTTTCCTATGCGGAGCGCTCTCGGTTCGCCGCTGGGCTTGCCCGGCTGTGTTCAGTGCGGTTCATACGTGGTGTTTTTGGAGGGTGATTCCTCCTATTAGGTTTGTGAGGGTTTTGAGTTAGGTACCCTTTGAAGGTCGTCTTGTTTGTGTTTTAATCACACCGAAGCCGTCTTGCGCTTGAATCTGTTCCTGGTTGTGATTCTCTTAACTTTAAGCGACTATCTGATGCTCAGAAAATTACCCAAATTAGTTTCATATCAGATCTGCAAATCAACAAACTCTCCCGTGACAACTAAGACCGAATACATACACATACATACCCATATAAATGAGATACTCATTTACCTTCTGTGCTTGTGTTCTCATTTGCCCAATTAAACCCTGCTAACACAAACCTATTTATTTTGCCGTAGACCAAACATTTCTCTGAACTTTAATCTTCAAGATGAAGTTCCTGCTAGCCATTTTCTTCTTTGTCTCGTTCTCCTTATGGGTGGAAGAAGTCTACTCCAAAGAGAAGTCTTCAAAGAAAGGAAAGGGAAAAAAGAAGCAATACCTCTGCCCATCGTATGTACCATGTTTCTTTTATATTCCTGCTTGATCATGGTTCTGCTGTATTTTAACACTGGAAATGAAATGGCAGTTGACAAGGAAGGTGATGGTTTCTGTTGGGAGCACGATTTGGGAGTGTAGGAATGAGGGGAGAAGGGTTTGACGTGTGACATAGCTGAGTATTGTCAGTGAATTTATTTCTTTTATAACAGGTCATCTATTTTAATGAAAAATTTAAGCAACACTGAACAGATTCTTAACAGTGATTAAAAATGTTTGCTGGGGATTTCAACCCAGTATCTTGCTATTTATGGGCACAGAGTAGTTAGTGTAGTCCTGTAACAATATTACTAGTATAGTAAGAGGATCCAAAACTGTTTCTGGTTTGCTTAGCTATGTAAAAGAGGGCTTGTGCTTCTTGTATTCTTATCACACGCTGAATAGAACTAATATCTTAACATCTTTCGTTGGTGTTTTATCGTTTTTATGGAGGTGGATAAATTCTTGCTACAAAACATGCCCTTATGGAGCAGTCTCTCTGTAAAAATGCAGAGATGAAACTCACTGATTGTCCAGATGATAGATAATGTATTTGTTTCAATTTCGAATGCCCACTGTGTTTTATGTTTGTTGATAGGGTGATGCAGATGTTTATTTCAGGGGGCCTTTTTTCTCATTTTCTTGGTCATCTTTTTACTGTTGTGGTTTAAATGTGGAAAGTTAGTGAAGTGACTGAGGCAGATTTAATGCACCTTTTAACTATGACCATAAAAGAAAAGTGGAAGATGAAACTGGCTAGCTAGCACTAGAAGATTTATTGTGAGGAAAAGGAAAACAAAGTAGAATAGCAACAACGATGCAGTGTTTGAAGTGCACTTTTAAAGCTCCTATTCTTCTTAAATACTGATAGTTTTCTTTATTTGTAATGGCAGTTTGTTAAAAAATTTCTACCCACGAGTGTTCTTATTTTTTTTTATTATATCGACCCTAAAGATGAGACATATCTTTGGGTTTGAAAACTTCAAGATACAAGTCTCAAATGCGACATGACTCATTTGAAATGACCCATATCCATTCCGTTTCCTTCGGATAGAGTTCTGTACAGAGCATTCTGCGTGAGCTCATGTAAGGACTTCTGGCAAGGATAGAAATGTCATGGCTCCCCAAACAGGCACGAGCACTGAGGTCATTGAATAGTGAGTGATACAGCTGGGAGCAGAATGCAGACCTGCCGTGATCTCCTGAGAGTAGCAAGCACTTCCCTCTGCTCTTGACTTGATCTTAATTACAGTTCAGAACATTGAAGCACAGTATTTCCTGGTACTCTGTTCTTGATACCAATTAGTTTTGCAATTTATAAATGTGACATTATTTGTCACCACTATTTGAGGTGAATAAATGCTGTAATTTTTTTGGGGGGTGGTGTTTTTACATTCTAGCCATTGAAAGTTTTCTCTGAAAATCCCAGCAGGTTTCCATGTTTGTTTGATGTATCCACACGTGCAGTGCTGCTTGTTATATTTAGTTGCCGTAGTGGTGAACCCAGTCATTTTGTGAGTAGCAGACAAGTTGTTGGGTCTCACTTGGCTGAAGTTCACAGTTTGAAACAGTCACTCGTGGTAGTGGAGCTGCAGGATTGCTGGGTCTGTGGCTGGCAGCTGGACTGCCCCTCAGGTGAGTGAGTAGTCCAGGTGAGCCAGAGCTCCCCTAACTCAGGCTGTTGGTGACAGACTTTCAGCTATTGATGTGCTATCATAACCTTTCATAAAATCTTTGCAGTTGATGAGACTGTGCATTGTAAAAGAGGCAGCTTACTCTTGATGCTTTTTTCCTTTGGTCAGGGGAAAAAAAAGGGGGAGTCTTTCCTCAGAAACAAACCAAAACATGATGCAGTAGTTGAGGGGGGAATTCAGTGTTAACATGAGACCAAAAGTAGTCTCAGAGGAAGTGGTTGAAGGAAGAATTCCCTACAGGAATTTTGCATTATTTGTATATTTGAGTGGTACAAATTCCTAAGAAAAACTTAAGTTCAAGTTTTCATTTGCCTTTTATTTATGTTTACTAGTGTCCATGTAAAGTTTTACTTTAAAAAAAAAAAAAAAAAACGCCTCTTATTTTTTCCATGTTGTAAATAGACTAAATAATAACTCCTCAAGGAAATAAAAACCACTAGTAATTAAAATATAAGGAGCAAACTTTACAGTTATGAAGTTCGAATCTATGCAAACGGTTTTTCAAGAGAATATTTGTGCTAAGTCTGATAATACTGCTTGAGTTCTGTAGTTTGATGAAAATCCTATCAGAATTCTGTAGATGACAACCTTGTTAGGTTAGAGAGCTTATTTTGAAATTCACTGCACTGAATCCAGGTAACTTGGTATTAGGCACAGGTGGATTTAGTCACTTGATCTATTTCTTGATCAGAGACCGCCCACCAGCTGTATTTCCTCTGTTATTTCCCATTTGGAGGCTGCTCCACATTGTTGTGTTTCTGCAAGTTGCCGTGTGTCTGCAGAATGGAAAATACGAGCTGTGAAGCGGCATTGCAGGTAACAGTGAAAGAATGTTACAGGGTCGAAGTCTAGAAAAGAATATGGAATGAGCAATTGTACTGTGACTCTGTAAGAGTGTGCCATAAAGGTTAAGCATGAGTGTGACTGCTTTACATTTCCTGTTAATGTGCGTTAGGCCTACGTGAACGTTTTAGGCAGCTTTGATCAGATCAAAATGGATGTTTTGTTTAAATTGCCCCGGGCATAGACAGCCTTTTGAATAGGTACGTGTGACTTTCCTTCCAGTACTGGCATTATTTTGAAAGTGTTGCCATATGGCATAGGAACTTTAAGAAGCTACTTCATTTTAGTTGTGGTAGGCGCTGATGTTGAGAGTAAAATGTACGGACAGACATGTTTGGGATGGAAGATGTGGTCAAAACAGATTTTGTCTAATGTTACTGCTTTTCCGTAGCGTAACCTCCTCGTAATTCCTCATAATACCTGTTTCTGGTAAACAAGTTGGATGTGCAGCTGTGACTTTTTCTAAGAGCGCTGCTGAAGAACACTTTTCCTTTTTTTTGCGTGTGTCATAATAAATACTTTAGTTATGTTACAGTGTTCCAGCTGTTGCTGTTATCCCACGGTCCTTGCTAACCCAGAAGGTCTCTCTCAAAGCCCCTTGCAAGATCCCTGCACAAATTAAATTACAAGGAGAGGGAAGTTTGGTTACAGAAGGCATAGAGATGTGTGTCAAATAGCAGCTAACAAAATCAGTTAGCACTGTGCCCACAGTCACAGTTAATTGCGGTTTTGCTGTGATTCAGCTGTTCACCTGCACACTGTTAATTGCTGATGGTCCCCCAGAGAGCCTAACGCTCAGAGTATTACCTTGGTCTCTGAATTTCTTTCTTTCCTCTTGATCTCAAGACTATGCTTTTATGTAGCATCCCTTCCCAGCTATATGCATTTTCCCACGTGGAGGTTTATATACATATAGGTGATTAAATGAATGCTGCATGATACCTGTAGAGCCTTTTTACCCACAGAACAGGAATACAAATCATGTTTTGGCTTGTATTCAGTAAAGCATATCCACTACTTGGGAAACTGTGAAATGGCCCTCAGAGCCCTCCAGAAAACATGGCTTGTGCCATCTGCCAGGGTAGAAGCTTAGAAAAGTCACAAATGCCAAGGTTCTGTAAACAGCTTATTTTAAAAATTAACAAGAGATAGTAGGACCGAGGAGGGGGGGGGGGAAAAAAAAGCTTTGGATCTGTTTAAAGCTCTGTACAATTCTCTTGGTCAACTGTCAGCTTCTGACAAGCTCTTCCCATAAAGACAGTTCAAAGTCTTCTACCTTGGATCCTCTCCACCCTCCCATGAGCACACTTTTCTTCTGATGAAGTGCTTGGGTCTGCGTGGTCTCTCTATCAGGAGCATGCGATCATCTCTTGAGTTTGAATGGTGAAAACTAGAACCATCTCTGTCAGCATTCCTATCTTGTAGAAAACACTCTTGATAGTCTGAGAGCAATTTAATTTGTAGATGTGATAGGAGGGTTGATGCAGATTTGTGGGAGAAGATGGAACGGAGTAGAAACAGCAGCCTGAATTTATTTGTGGGGACAATTACATTTCAGGCACTCTGAAAATAAAGACTTTGAAGATCCCATTTCTGGTTCCTCTAAAAATTCTTCTGCTCTGTGGTAACAGCAATTGGTCAGTGGTTTAATTATTCTGTAGCCCTCATGGAAAGCCATGATCCCAGACAGACAGGGCCGCATTCCAGGAGGTCTGGGAATTTGTATTCAGAATGGATAAGCGTGCTGGGGAGTTAAAGATAAGGCTGTATAAGCAAAACGTAAGTTCTCTTGTAAAACAGTAATTAACTGTGGTAGACTGAATCTCTTTCAGTAATCCTCCCTCCCGGGTGAGCAATGCTCTCTCCAGTCTGAGCATTGTAGTGATGAGGCAATGTGACCGTGCAGAGAAGTTACAGACTTGAGCCCTGTACTTCACATAGAGAGAACCTCCAGACTGAGAAAGCACTTGTGTCTGCTTGTTAAATTGCCCTAAAACTAAGGGTGAGGAAAACCATGGTACTACATTCTGTTCTCATTACCACCATGTAGATCTCTGAAAGGCAGGTGATCTGGGATGTCACTCCATGTATGCTTTCAGACTAAGATGGTGCTCCTTTCAGAATGTGTCCGTTGCTATTCTCAGTGTTTACACATCTAGAAAATGAGATTGGGGCACTGGGACTGGTGTGGACAAGTGTCTGTAGTTCTGCTTAAACTTCTGGTGTCTAATAATGTTTCAGGGAAAACCAAGGCTCTTTGCAGTGCTGTAGGAATCATCCTCAGAGTGGAGTAGGGTTGAATGTGAAACCAAAGCTAAATGTAGGGGTTTCTGATAGGTGAGAACAAAAGAAGTGGTGCTAACTGAGCTATTCACAACCCCAGCTTCAGGAAGCTTGCTTACATGCCCACGTTGGGAGCTTGTGGTCTTTCCACAGCAGATGAAAAAGAACAATTTCAGACCAGAATTCAGTGTGCCCCAGCAGGACTGATGTTTCATGCCGCACAGAGAAGAAAACTTTGTTCACCGTGCTGGATTACCTCCAGATTCGAGGACTGAAGTTGCACATCTTGATTTTGAGTGTTTAGCTGTCAGCTGCATTTGTGAGCGTGCATAACCTGTTACTCAGAAGTCGTATGACTTTGCATTGGAAGCATCATAGTTTTTCTCCCCAGCAGCAGAGAAGTCAGGCTGTCCAGTTTGAAAATGTAACTGTTAAGCATGCTGGAGATCATAAACATCATTCAAATGAATTATACAGTGTTTATTTGATTTGTGTTAACCTGTTTTTAGGCTTTGAGTTACTACAGTCAGAATATCAAATGCCTGCAAAGCAGAACACCGATCCTTTGTATCAGGGAAGTAATGCATACAGAGTATGGCCACACGACAGATACTGTTTCCCATTATTTTTATCGTTTTCAGATATCTACTGCCATATTATATGACTAAAAATGCCACTTGCCATCACGTAGATTAGATGAACTGCATTAAATCTGTTGTTCCAGTGTGACAAAGGAATTTTTGTGGGAGATAACAGTAGTTGGAATATCTATTTTACTCTGTCAGACGGTAATCTATGCAAAGGCAAAGCTTGACATTAGCTTATCCAAATTATGAGCTCTGAGTAAATGCTGACCATGGAAAAAAGCATGCAGTATGACTCTTTGGTCTGTGCTGTATTGTAAGACGGATTATGAATCGTCTTTCCTCTGACACGTGCTTATTTTTTTCTCTGATTGTCATGACATAAGTAAAAAGTGTATTCATTTCTCCTAAAATGTTAATGGAACCTTAAGAAGAGGTATCGGAGCTATAGGTGAATGGAAGCAACAACAAAGGTTCCCTTTCCCTTTTGTGTAGAATAAATATTGTTGGCATTCCTTTCTCCAGTCACTCTCATGTGGCTCTGCCTGTAATAATGACTCCTTGTAATTTCAGTGAGTTCTGGGATTAGATGTCCTGATAACCCAACAGATAGAGATGTGATGTCTTCTGACTTTTTGCTTGGCACAAGTGTGGCAAAGATACATAAATTTCAAACTAAGAGTATGATTTGTGTTTGCCACGCATCTCTGCTCATCTGCTTCTGGATATTGATCAATGAATTCTGAAGGTAATAATCTATCATTATCAATTTAAAATATTCATAATGTTCTTCAAAATATGTACTGCTCCAGTGGAAGAAAGAGGAGAGGGGCACCTCACTGTGTGCCCCATGAAGTACAGTATTTACAGCCATTCTTTTATTCATCAGTGATACCAGAAGCAGACTGGAGAGAGGCCAGTCATAGCCCACTGAGATTTCGTGCTGACAGACTCAGTGTACTTGTTTTGTTTCTGGCTTTTGCAGACGCTGTGTGTAAAGTGAGAACGCTGTTTGCTTTCTCACGCCTTGCAGAAAAGGAGAAGACATTTTGTGTCTGTTTGTTTGGTTGATTTTTTTTTTTTTTTTTTTTTGCTTCTCCCCCAGAGTTGTGTTTTAGGCAAAGTTCTCGATAAGGTATTTCACAGAGTCATAGGGGTTTGAAGGGACATCAAGAGAGTCCAACCCCCCTGCCAAAGCAGGTTCCCTGCACAACAGTTCTGTTACTTCCTTTTAAATTCCCTTGATGGCAACGGTGAGACTTCAGTTGCATTAGCTTGCGCTTGGTATTTGCTGTGTCTTGACTGGAACTGATAAATGACTTTGAAAAATGTTGCTACCTTTCCATTTCCTTATGCTTCTCAGCTTGCATTCCATGCAAGCTTTAGGAAACATATTAACAATGTTCTGTAACTGCTGGAAATTTAGGGGGAATCTTTGGCCAGTTAGGAGCCTCTCACATGAAAATTCTAGGTGGGATAAGAGGAGATGGTGGGTAACATTTCAGTTACTGTGAGTGGTGTTGTGTGGGAATCAGCCTTCAGAAAATGGGAGTGCTGCTCCTTTGGGGAAGGAAGATTTCAGCTTCAGTTCTTTCTAGTATAGTCTACACCTTTGTATATTCCAGAATGGCCAGTTGAGCAGGGGTGGTAGTGTTTTTAGCTGGGATTTCAGTGACTTGAATTGTCCCAGCCAGTTGCTCTGTGTGCCTAATCCATCCTGCAGTGGTTAACGAAGTTATTCAGTTAATCTGTCACTCGTGGTACGTGAGTTTGCCAAAAGCTGCACCTCTGATCTATTGATTTACAGGCGAAGTCCAGGTATTTTTCATCAGCAAGGCTCTTTGAAGGAAATCCAGCCTTTGTGAAGATATTTGGTAGCACAAATGCTGCTCAGTGAGTAGTTCAATGACAATGTACTATGAAAGATTGCAGTGAAAGTATGGCTGTTCTCCGCAGAGCTTTTCACCAGTGGCTATTCTAGCTGCTTCATTCAAAGTCACCTTTAAAAAAGCAGCTATGACTGACTCTGGGCTTCTTTTTTTCCCTAGCTCGAAGCAGCTGATGCTCTTCTGTCACTTGGTTCTTATATAAGTGAGGAAAAATGTGTGCACGTGACACTTAACTTCAAAATGCAACCACAGGACTTGCAGCAAATGTGACCATGGTAGTCCTCAACAGACAGCAGTGCTGCCACCTTGCCTTCATCACATCACTGGCCTCACTGTGCAGCAAACATCCTTTGCCTAATTGGCAGATGACCTCTGAGCAAACAACCTGAGCAGGACCTTGCATTAACATACTTGTGCAGTGCGATTCAGATCTCACAACGTTGCAGCTTTATTCCTCTTAACTGAGGAGACAAATAAACCTGTCAGACTATCAGCTGTACTTGGCTTTCTTTTGCTGTTTGATGCTCACTTATTTTATTCCTCAAGCTTTTTTTCTCGTTTCCTCCTTGTGTTTTACAAGCATCTGTATTCAGTTTATGTGTCCATATTGTTCCACTTGGTTCAGATCATCGCTGTTTAATGACTATTGCCATCATTACTATTTAATGAACTTCTTTGAATAACACATTACAGAAATATAAAACAGATTGGGATTCAAATCTGTTTGTCAGCTATTTAGTTTAGTTCTGGTTTGATATTTCACTAGTAGTGGGTATATGTGACCTAGAAACAAGCGCTATGGCTTGTGCTTTATAATTTCAGTAGGCACCTGTTGTAGGTGTGTTAAGTGTTAAGATGTGTGGCTTGTGAGGAAGCAAAGTCATGAAACTTCCTGCATCAGATAGGCAAGACCTTCATACACTCTACCTTTTTGCCAGTTAACATTCTTTTCAATCTTGTTCATGTTACACGATGGAAAGTAAAATTAATGATCGTATTTATGCTTACCTGTTGTCCAGTTAGTGGTAGCTGCAAGGAAAGCATACAAAGCTGATTCATGGTATTTTTCTCATAACCTCTTCATTGGTAAAGGCCATCACTGAAGACTGAACAAAAACCGTAAAGGGACAGAAACAAAGCAGTTCCTTTACGTACTTGATTCAAATTCAGGTCAAATATGAAAAGCCATAAACACAAATCTAGGAAAATTATTTGAAGGTAAATTTATCAATTATTTGAAGAGGTTAGAAACCCTGCTGCTATTTAATTGCTCTAATATTAAATTCCCAAAGGGTTATTGTACACAGAGTAAGGACATAGTAGTGGCATTTTTACATGTCACGTTGGTTATTAAATTCTAATGACAGAGAATCAACAGAGTTCTCAAAAAGTGGATGGAAAGCTGATTACGAGAGTTCAAAATTGGAAATTGCTACTGAACGTACTGGACAGACAGCATAAAAATCCATTTCCAGGGCATTAGCAGTCTGCTATTGGTGGAATGGGGGACTGAGCATCTTACTCTTGCTTTTTATTCCAATCAGTGTTGTGTTTCTCTTGTAGCTGTATTTGTCTGTCACAAGAGCTTCCTAATTTTAGCGATGGTTTCAATTTAATACCCAACACAATAACAGCAAGGTAAATGAAGATGTTTAAGACTACCCTGAAAAGCAACCAGCGTGCAAAGCCTCGCTTTCCATAACAAAGCTTTCATTTGTACTTGCCAGTTATGCAATGTCTGCAGCTTGCTGGCACTGGCAGCTGAGAGCAGGAAGCTGCCAAAGCCTCTGTGTAGTTTGGCACCTGGGAAGTGCCCGTCAGTTTACTTGTGTTCCTAATCTGACAGCCACTAAAAATAGTTCAGGTGGCTGTTTTCTTCTGGTGGAATTATCGTGTCCTTCTGGATACATGTTCTCAGGGAACACGTTAGTGAAAATCTCGTTTATTTTACCATATTTATTATCTGTTGACTTTAAGTTTACAATTAGCGTATGTTGGCGGGCTGTCGTGTTTGCTACAGCTTCTTGAAAAGTACTGAAGCATCACGAAGAAAGGAAGTATGTAATGTAACTGCATTGCTTGTGGGCCAGCACAACTTGAAAATGAGTTAGCCTTAAGCACACAGTTGCTTCTGTCTTAATCATAAACTTCTTTTTACAGCCAGCAATCAGCTGAAGACCTTGCAAGAGTACCGGCTAATTCTACCAGCAATATCTTGAATAGGCTACTGCTCAGCTATGATCCCAGGATCAGACCTAATTTCAAAGGTTTGTCAGATATTTCTGCCTGTTTTATTTAATCCTTGTAATTTAACTTCTTTTTATGCTCAGAAAGTTTGTATAGAAGTAATATTCGTAACTATATTCATTCCTAAGAAAGATGAAGATTTTGCTACAGGGTATAAACTGTAGGAGGTATTGGTAGGCTTTTTTTAGCTGAAATATATATTGGGTTTTCAAGATCGTAAGAGTGTCTGTTGCTTTAATGCTATTTTTATTACAGTCTTCTAACACATTTTTAAGTTGCATTAGATTTTGTGAAATACACTATGAAAATATGTCTTTATTGCTCCATTTTAATTAGGTTTCTTTCAGTATAAAATTTGAGGTCAGCAGTTTCACTGTTTAAACATCGTGCAAAGTACAGTTTTTAAGTTAATTTAATAACACTGCTTACGAAGTTTGAGATTTCAAATAGATAATGAGTTTAAGCACACGTGGTTGTAAGAGATGGTGTTGTAGGCATGTTCCATTTAGACAAATGCTGGTATACATACACTCTGCAAAACCTCTGGTAATCATACAGCTGCAAATTGGACTTTCCAGGATCTAGATTATTTCCCTACTGGAAAAAAAAAAAAAAAAGACAGGAATTTTATTATATTACACACACTGAAGTTTACATAAATTGGTTTTTTATACAGCTCAGTTATACTTGGGTTAGGAGTTACTGTACCACATAGCAATAGCATGAGAGCTTTGGAAATCTGTAATCTTTATTGTGCTTTTGAAGAGAAGTTTCAGATTTCAGATTTTGTGTTACTAAGCTTTATAACTGCGTTCAGCTCAATTCTCAGCAGGTTTCCTCCATCTTCCTTATTCTCTGTAGAATTGTATTTATTTGTTTTCAGCGCTGAATTTTGTCACAAAAAATAAATGCCCATCCTTTGTTCTGCCTGCTCCTCAGCACAACAGGCTTGTAGCCACTGTGAGAGTGGATAGCAGATTGATTTATATTTCTGATATCCCTGGTGGTGGTCTGATAAGAATTGAGTCTGAAGAAAAAGAGACGACATGTAAAGTTAGCTTACAGAGAGTTGGAGAAAAAGAACGTTTTCTGACAAGTGATTTGCCCGTGTTAACATGTTCCTCACACATGACTGACTTCCTTGGGCTGCAGTTCCTATTCAAAGCTGGTAGGGACTCCTGGCTACCAGCGGTGCAGTGGGTGCTCTGTGACTGGTGTTAGCATAAAATGCTATCTAACACTTATTGCATAACTGAAAGAACCATAGTTAACTGATCCGATTGGCAAAAACAAACTGGTTTACTGAAAAAAAATTAAGTTTTATCTTAGTGATTTTCTGGTGAACCAAGAGAACTTAGTAAGTTTGGATTTCTGTCTTATACATACTCTAATATTGTACACAGACGAGCAAACTATTAAGTAAGACATTGCTTTGTAATGTAGTTGTTCTCGCTGTCCAGCTAGTCTTATATCCTTACTTCTCTTTTATTTCTGAAAATAGAAAGAATTCCACATAGCTAAGCAGCTGTAGTAGTGTAAATGACAGCAGTTGCATGCATCTAGTATGCGTACTGACACTCTCAACATACAGGTGCTAAATAAAACTAGTGGACCATAATTAGTTCTCACAACCATCAGGCCACTACTCCCCACTTTGTGATAACCCTCTCTTAACACCAGATAGATGACTGCCTTTCCATTCCCGCAGGGTGACAGAGGGCAGATGTAGCAGCTGTCACACCAGCCCTCTTCAGCTACAGGAATCCTGGCTGTGGAAAAGAGCTAAAAATCCAGTCCATCTTGATATCTTCACAGCTGCTGGCTTCTCAAAATTTTTCTTGCCACATTGGTAATCACCGTAAAACGGAGCAGCCTTCTGCTTTTCTCTCTCTCTTGCTAGGTAGTTGTGAAAGCTGCAGAAACAGTTTTTATCCCCCTGTGTGTACGCTGGTATGTTTATACGCTTAACTTGCACAAAGAAGTATCCTCTTACAGTATAAGTAAATGTGTCATCATAAATCATAAGCAGGTATTTGGGATGACAGATCATTTTCGTATCTTTGACAGTCAAATGTGTCCGCCGCTAGAGTGAAAAAGTAGAGAAAAAGTACTTCACATTGTGGTACCACTAACAAGGAGCCACGGAGAAAGGATGATGTACCTTTTCTGGATTGTGCAAGTGACGAGAAATCTTTTTTTTTTTTTTTTTCTTTTCTATGCAAAGGAATTCCAGTCGATGTGGCAGTCAATATCTTCATTAACAGCTTTGGGTCAATTCAAGAGACAACTATGGTAAGACTGAAATGAACTGAATGCAGCACACGTGCAGATTTTCTTATTGAATAAAATTTCAGGCTGATGATTATGAAACACAAACTACAGATGGTTGTTTTGTCTGCACGGACTGTGAAGTAAGATAATAGGACTAGTGATAGACTGTGCCCTTTGTAGATCTGTGAATCTATGTAATTCTTTTTTGTCACAGGTTGTCGTAGCTGTTAGTATCTGATGTGCATGAATGGAAATCTGGTAGATGAGTGAAAAAAAAAAACATGTTTGCAAAAATCTCAGGCATGTAGGTTCTCTGTTCTATGCGTGTCTGAGGAGTGAGGAGTAGAAGGAGAAATGTAGTTAGACTATCCATGACCTTACTGTCCTGTTTATGTGCTGTGTGAGAGGAGATAAACTGATGACTGAAGTTTAAAAAAAAGATTTTCCGGTTCGATCAAAGTATCTCAGCATGTCAGTAACAGCTCCAAGTGATCCACATTGCAATTTTGACTTTTTTTGTTGTTCTTGGGATATAAATTACAATCAATTTCTAAATAAAAAGTCATTCTAGCAAAGCACTTGAAGATTATTTTTCAGTGACTTCTCCAATAAATACTGTGAAAAATATTGGGGAAAAAAACCCACATTTCACTATTGAAGATATTATGAACCTATCTGGGTTTTTCTTTGTTTAAAAAACAAGGGGGAATACACTCTGTTTTGCCAGTAAATAGGAGCCAGAGCCAGGACGTGTACTTAGGCTTGGGAGTCCCGAGGCGCTCCCACACTATCCACTGAACGAACGGGTTCAGTGCTCTGCTGTGTCCAGAGCATGAAGGCAGTTCTTCAGACCTGGCTGCTTATTTAATGCTGTGGCTAAGGCAGTATTCCTAGTCCCAGTGGCAGAGAAGCAATAAACCATAATAGAGCTAATAAATAATAAAACACCTTTTGTTGCACATCAACGTAAGTACCTGCTTTAAATTCAGAACCAACTCGTGTGTTACTCTAAATGACATTTCAATGAGACTGCAGAGTTGCTCAGAGTTAAACATACGCAATGGCTGAAGTAGCTTTTGAGCAGCGAGGCCACAAATTCCCATTTCATTGCTAGGAGTGAATAAAGGATTTAAATTTGATTGCAAACGATAGCAAGTCAGCTAATGGCATTCGCAGGAAGTGATATTAAAACAAAGAATGTAAGATGAAGATATTTTGAGATTTATTTCTTGAAAACAAAAAGAGGACTTGGTTTAAAGGAGCAGGGAGGAAAAGCAGGAAGGTGGGAGTGAAATGAGTGTCTGAAATGGCAGGTGTATTCAGCCAGATGGCCCTTTCAAGTTTTTGAAATTTATTACATGCTTTAAAAAGTGACTTTTACAGAGGCTTTTTTTGCAGTTAACCATATCCAAGTAGTAACAAAACATGAACGTAAGGCGTGTGCATCTCTCCAAAAATTTCAGCATCCTCTCTACAGCAATGCATGTGTGCCTGCCTGTGAATTCCTATCTAGTCATTCACAGATGTACTAGCATGTTGCCTAAGACTGTCATGTTCTCCTTCATATTTCAGACACCATCCTAATTTTATGCTTTTATTTAGATTTGTGCCCAGCCTATCGCTATGATGCCTTGGTTCACGAGGACTGGCTTTTTTGTCTGAACTCAATATTTCCCTTCCTTATCTCATGTAATAATAGTGTTTCTCCATCATCCGATGAGTTGGATGGGGAATCTCACACATCGAGAGAATGACTCATCCTGCAAAAGACTATATGCTTGGAGAAGTCATACAGTCTATTTCAGCTGCCAACAAGAAGATCATAGCGTGAAAGTCAGTATATCAAAGCAGAGATGGAGTAGAAAGCAGAGGTGGATGCTGGGACTGGCATTCATTTAGGGTTACAGCGGGAAATAAAACTGTGGCTAGAATGAGGGTGAGGGAGGCAGGCAGATATGTTACTGGGACCAGAACTCTGCAAACCTGTCCCCTGCAGGCATGAGGGGTTGTCTGGTAGTGTATCAGATGCATTGTCAGTATCAACAGCCTTCAACTGGCCAAGGACATAGGAAATCATTTTATGACTTAATGTCAAATTCCCCGTTGGGCCCTTTTGGTGAGAATCGATTACTTTTGTTTTCTGTCCTTGAAGTCCCATAGCTATTTATGTTCTTAGCTGTGCCATTTGCTCTTCACCAACAAAAATGGAGTCGTTGACTGCCTCTGTGGTAGAGCCTCCTTAGCTTTAGGGGAGAAAGGGTTTCATTGTTGACATGTTTGAAGCAAGACTGGTGGAGGCATAGCATTGATCCTATGTCCAGTCTATGCAGTTTGATTAAAACTTGTGTGAAAAATGAAGGGCAAACGATTGCTCCATGTCTAGCAAAGGTAAGAGTTCATGTTATATTGTTGAGTACCTGAGAGAATTGCTGCCTGTTCACATGTATCAAACAAGTTAACTGGAAAAAAATGAAAAGTTAGCAACTACAGAGTGAATAAGAATTTTTACATCTAAAATGTAGGAAAGCTTACACCAGAACTGCTGCTTTTCAGTAAGCTCCCTTTACCTGAACTCCTGTAACGTGTTTTATTCCAGGTTTTTAGGTGGATCCTCATGCTAACTCTTCCAGTTTTATAGAGGTTGTTTTAGAGTGCAGATTTGTGGGGGTAATACAGGGATTATGTTGCACTTAGAAACTGTTACAGACAAGTCAGGGATTTCTAGGGATAGATCCTTCCTTTTATAGATAATCCATAAGGCTATAATGTTTTAGGTGTACTAAGGGTCTGACCTTCTGTCCACAATGACTATTAATTCTCAAGGTTTGTATTTGCAGTGTAACCTTCTCTGACTCAAAACACCACTTCCTCCTTCTCCTTTAAATTAAAACCTTACAGAAAACTCTTTTTAATGTTCATGCTCTTTTTTTTGCTTTTCTTCTTTTAATCATAGAAATGCAGCTTTCTACTTTACTAACCTGTTAAAAGACGTCTCTCTATGACTACTCTGTTAAAAGAGAGTGCTTTTATGCTTTCCATCTTTGAATCATTGTAGGTCATGTAGAAAAAGCCTTTCATGATCTGCTGTGTGCTCCAGTTTGTATAGGGAGAAGTATTGGCTATGCCTAGCTTCTGGCCTGAGGAGTTTTTCTGGCCACGTGCCCACTGTTTAGTAGGTTGCGTTTGAAATATTTCCTAGAAGGCCTCCCCTTTCAACCTCCCTTGAAAACAGCTTGTCTTCTGTTGGAGTTTCATGGGAAAACAAAGCCCTGTAAGAACACTTCAGTGATTCTTTTTACCTTCCCTTTCCTCCTTGCCCTAACGGTAATGAACAACTTTTTTTTTTTTTCCCCCAGTGTCACACTTTTAAATTGTTATTTGACTCCCTTTTACTTTAAAATGTTGATCATACTGCAATAATAAAAAAATATCTGTAGAATTTATGGAAGGGAGACCATGAGACTCATCCAGACCACTTTTTCAAGCCTACAATGAGCCTAATTGCAGTACAATCTGAAAATACATTACTCGATTTTGGAAACAGTCCATAACCAGTCCTCTTAAATATGATTTGTTACAGATCATAGCTTACACTTCTGTAATACGCTGTAGTCGTTTGTATTCTGCTAAATAAAATCTTTCTCATATTTTCTGTAGGCACAGTTTTATCTTCTGACATGTCTTTGCTTAATTCAGCATTCTCCGTATTACCCCAGGTTTGTGGTTGCCCTCCTCCCCAAGTATACTCCGTCAGACGTTTCCCATCATACGTTTTGGGTAGGCCTGAACCTACTTGTTTTAGGTTTATGAGCATTATCTTCTGTTGACGTAAACGGGAACAGAATTAACATCTTGAACTGTCACTCATCTCATCGTTTGGTTTATTTGACTCCTTTTGGAAGGAAGGAAGCAGTGTCCGCCTGATCTTACTACTATTCCAATCCCTATTTTGACAGTGGATTCTGATTTTCAGTGATTTAAATATCTTCTGAATGGGTAAACTAAAGGCAAGCATTGGACAGTGCTTATCATATGCCTGTGGCTGTGAGAATGCTTTTTGTTTTGTAAAAACAAGGATAACGCGCTTGTTTATGAGAAAACTGACTTTTATGTAAGGCTTGTAAGCGCGAACAGTCTGCAGGATTTACCTAATATGGTTTCAAATAATTGTTTTCACTTGGATATAAAGTCCATATGGAATGGGAACTTCAGAAACAAATTTTCAATTGTATCAAAATAGTTGAAAAAATTACGTTCTGAGATAATGACCTGAATTCTCTCCTGTTCTGAAGTTTCTCTATGGAAACCTTCCAATACTAAGTTACTTTTTATTGACAACTATTTTATGCTATTTCTTTACTTTGATGGAATAATACAGGTCTTTGAACAAATAAAAATCAGACTACATCCATCTTTTTTCCAGAAACAGACTACCAGAAAGTCACAGTTCTCTCAGAAATATGCATTTTAAGAAATGTTGCCTCAGATCTTTCTATTTAGTTTTGATGCTTTGTTTTTTATTATGATGCTGTGGGGAAAAACATTACACAGTCTGCTGTAGCAAAGAAATACCTGGGCTGGATGTTTGAAGGTGAGCAGAGGGGGTTAACAAAGGGAATCAGTAGGTTAAAGCACTCTGCACGAGATCTTAATCAAAAATTAATGTAAGTATCTCAGCATGGCACTTGCTTTGGACTGTAATTATATTGCTTACAGCAAGCACTATGAAACAGAACTCACGGTATATCAGCAGAAAAGTGCTTAAGAAGACATTAGCTTGTACAGTACATTTTTTTACTTTTGAATTCATTGAAAAATCAGAAATATCTGTGTGAGAGATGGTTCACGACATATCTACCACTTTGTTATAATTGTAAAGCACTAATAGCTATAATCTCAGGATTCTTTGTGCTACTGAATAATGATGTAAAAAACAACTATAAAGTAGACGCAACATAAAATGCAGCTACAAAGACTAGAGAGAGATTTACCTTAAATGTCGAATCTGATTTTATTTTTGTCTTTTACTTTGTTTTAACAATACCTTTATTCCTTTCTCTGTGTATGATCTGCCTGGTTTACATTTGCATAAGAGGCATTTGCTTAAATGTAAATCTGAAAAGCAAAAAGACTTAGATGTAAGACTGAAAAATCGTAACTGACATACTAGGTCAGATTTTTCCTTTGGATGCACACAGCTTTCACTGAGGACAGCATGCATGTGGGTTTTGTTCTGCCCTGAGACTCATGCTACTCCAACTCCCTAAGGCAAAATTTGGTTCTCATTGACCATGGGTCTACTACTGTCCATCCTTGACTAAAACTCCTGCTGAATTCAGAAGAAAGTTTCCTTTGTGTAACATCTTGATCAGTCTTAATTTTTGTGACCTATTCTGTGCCTGTTTTCACACGTGCTACCCCAGGGTTTATGTTGTACAGTCATCAATTTTCCTGCTGGAATAGCCCCAAATCACTATTACAG
Source organism: Oreortyx pictus (assembly GCA_036925125.1). Lineage (NCBI taxonomy): Eukaryota > Metazoa > Chordata > Aves > Galliformes > Odontophoridae > Oreortyx > Oreortyx pictus. The sequence goes on from JAUPFR010000005.1 coordinate 66,030,593, forward strand.
GTCCCAAGGCTGTATTCTGTGTTTGTAGTTTGAAATCTGCTGTCTACATGGTCTGTTTTCTGCTTTTATGGCGTGGCATATTGCCATCAGTGTGCCATTTAACCAACTGGAGAATGCTTTTATAAGGTGTTATATTGCCATCGGCATGCTACTTGACCAACTGTATAACAAACTGGAGTTTACACTTCCAGGTTTTGCTGGTAGAAGTGATGCTGTGCCAGCAGCTGTGGTAAGTCAGTGTAGTCAAACTATGGCTGCCTCTGTGCTTCTGCCTGCTTTTCTATATGGCTTTGTAACATGGCTACTGTCAGAGGGGATGCAGAAAGAATCCTGGCTATGGAGAATTTGGTTCTTTTGTTCTATTAAAAAAACAAGTTTTTAAATTCAAATCTGATATATGCTCTACCTGTTATTTGTAAATTGCATTGAAATTAGCACTTATTAATGCTGTTTGAGTAGTGATTCATTCCTGCCTTGATTTTTCTATCACAAAGGTATGAATTACTTTTCCTCTGTGAGACTTACAGAATGGTATTCTTTCCCCATGATTGTTTTTTGGCTAGACTTCTGTCTGGTCTAATTCTTGTGTATTCTTCCCATCAGGATTACAGAGTGAACATCTTTCTAAGACAGAAGTGGAATGACCCCAGGCTCAAACTACCCAATGACTGGAGGGGTTCTGACACTCTGACAGTGGACCCAACAATGTTTAAGTGTCTTTGGAAGCCAGACTTGTTCTTTGCAAATGAAAAAAATGCTAACTTCCATGACGTCACTCAAGAAAATATCCTTCTTTTTATATTTCGGGATGGAGATGTCCTAGTCAGCATGAGGTATTTTATTGATAAATGTATTCTCTTTCTGATTTTAGTCAACCTGGTGGACAACAGGGTTAGCCATGAGCCAGCAGTGTGCCCCTGTGGCCAAGAAAGCCAACTGGAGTTCAGTAAAGAGAGCTTGGCCATCAGTTTGAAAGGAGGTGATTTTCTCCCTCTGCTCAGCATTAATGGAGCTGCATTTGTATGCAGCTCTGTGCTCCCCAGTTCAAGAAAGACAGAATTTCTAGAGAGCATCTAATAAAAGGCCTCAAAGATGATTAGGGATGTGTACCATCTCCCTTGTGTTTTAACAGAGGAGGTAGACCAGGTGACTGCCAGAATTCCCTTCCAACTCCTGTGTTACTGTGATAAGATATCTGAAGTAATTCCTTGAGCCAAGTAATGTTTTCTCACCACTTTTACATTAACTAATGAAGATAAGAATTACTTCCTAATGATTAAAAAAAAAAAAAGACTGAAATTTAAAAAGTAACTATAAATATTTTGTAAAAATACTAGGACATATTTCCAGCTGAGATCTATGGTTTACTGGGCATAGATTTTTCAGAGGACCCCAAAAGAAAAAAAAACTGTTTGATTTCATTGCAGTGAATGCATACCTTCTTGTGGTTTTGCTTTGTTTATTATAGTGACAGTACACTATTCCATAAAAGCTACCATTCATTGTAAACAGACAATTTTTTAATTAAAAAAAGAATATAGTGAAGATCTACAGATCTAGAGAGCCTATAGATGCAATGATTTGCAGAGATTAGGTTCAGTTTCTAACAGTGAGTAAATTTTTTTTTGGCATAAACTGAAACCTACCACCCAAATAGAGGAATAAATGATTTCCCAAATGCACTGTAACTTTGCCTTTAAGAGGGGACAACTTTTGAAATTATGAAAGCGTGAGCATTTGATTTTCAGAGTGGAAGAGGTTACAAAAAGAAAGAAAATAGGAGAGTCTGTGTTTGTTTGTTTCTGCCCGTTGCAAATCAGGATGAGAAATTTAAATCTCAGACTTTTGCAGACAGAGATCAGAAAAGGAAATGAACTGGACAATCCAAGCATTTCATTTGACTCACTTTGAAGGTCCTGGTCTGATTACAGTTGTTTATCTAGCACTTTTTGAAGTATGTGGAAATTAGTATTTCAAAATAGATGATCACTTTCAGCTAGAAAAGGAATTTCAATTTCAAATAGTAAAATTTAACAGCTGAAACTTCTTTCAGGTACATATTCTTCCAGGTTGGAACCATTTAGAACAGGTAAGCAAGTTGGGACTTTTCACACTGGGAAAAATGGTAGTGGAGGTGATGTCTCAGGGATCTTGAATGGCACATAAAAGAGTGGATTTACGTTGATTATTGACCTTCTTTTCCAGTAAAATAATCGTGAGACCAGGGCCAAGGCAGATGAAAGGAGACCTTTAGAGTGTGTGCAGGATGCTATGTATTATTAAAGTTTACATGAATTCCAGAAAGCAACAGGAAGCTTCTTGAAGGAAAAAGAATCTGTTGAGCTCTCCTAAGTAAGGAAGCATTACCTCTGGTTTAGGAAGCCTGTGAGGCACAACTTAAAAGAGGCTGCTGGAAATCTGGAGAAATGTCATTTCCTGATTGCTCTGGTTTCGTATTCTTCTTCAGCAGTCTGCCACCATCTGCTGCTGGAGGCAGATTTCTTTTCAGGATGGACCTTTGGCTTGCTTATTCCTTAAAATTAATGTCTTTTAATTAATGCCATGTACTGGTAGTCCTGTAATTTGTGGAATTCTGTATGTTTAATACTGCTAGACCACGAGATGCACTTAATTTTCTGGTAGATACCCAAATCTTGAAGCGCAGTTTGTATACCTCTGTTATTTATTTATTTATTTATTTTTACTATTTTAGAAGCTGGAAGTCAAATACCTAGGATTTTCCTTTTCCTTAGTGCAGTCTACTCCTTACATGGCAGCTCACCCTGTTTTTAACTTCCATTTCTCTGTTTTCAGATTGTCTATTACTCTGTCATGCCCTTTGGACTTGACCTTATTTCCTATGGATACACAGCGCTGCAAGATGCAATTGGAAAGCTGTATGTAAATTCATCTTTGCATGAAAACATTTTGTTATGAATTTTGAAAGTAATATTTGCTGATTCCCACCAACATAAAGTTCCCCATGAAAAATGATCCTTATGGTTATGGCACTATGCACTCTGATTCTAGCTTTTGCTTTTAAACACAATGACAACTGATTAGCATTAAAAAAGCAATTGCAATAAGCTTAGTGAAACGGAAACACTTATCATTTGGAAAAAAGAATCCATGGTTTCCCCTGGAGGTTTAACTTCCACAAGTCATTCACCAGTAGTCCCATCCCTGTTGATCTTACTTTCCTGGCATTTTGTTTCAACTAAGGGTGAGAATGATGCAGGGAGGGAAGGGTGCTTCCTCCAGCTTGTTTCTGCTACAATATAAAAGCTTTATTCTGTTGTTACTGCCTCAGGTCTGCTGAGGAAGCTGAGATTAAGGAAGAAAAGACAGAAGCAAGGAAACAGCAAGGTTAACCAAAGCTGAGCAGGACAGCCTGGTGTTGACCAGGGTAGTAATAATGATCAGAGCTATGCAGTTCAGTTTTTGATTGACAGCATTTACCCATAGAATTCTAATTTGACTGTAGTATGAGAATTTTGCCTGCTGCTCGTGTGTGCATGCATTAGCTGAAGTAGACTTGTATGGTAAACACAAATAAATTTGTGGTTAATGTGAGAGTGGCAATACTAATGGAAGCTGGCTCAAACTTCCTCTGTCTGAGTTTCTCTACCAGTATGAAAAAGTATAGATTTTCAAGGAGGAAAGATTCATAAAAATTTGCCAATGACTTCATCTTATCAACCTTACTGTCTCTCTCCATGTTAAGATATGCATAGATTAGGGAGGGGTAATGCATTTTCTGCTCCTTTGAAAAGACTGAAAACTGAACTTCTACCTTTTTATTGGGCTTACTTTCTCTATTAGTGATTGGCAGCTTTGTTTCAATGAAATATGTTTAAGTCCAATTTTTGACTTCCTGGTTGTTAGGTTTCCAAGGCAAAAGAAGCTGCTGTTTTTGGCTAAACAGTTTCTTGTGTATACTGATGGCACGTTCTCAACAGACTAGATTTTCAGTGTCCCCTAATTATACTATAGAAGATCTTGGTGTGTTTGTGATTTGATATATGTTGTAAAGAGGTGGAACTGATTTTATGAACTGAACATTAGGACAACTCATTTTTTGTTATTATCTCTCAGCACGGAGCTTTGAGGTGTGATTTTTGTTAGGTTGTTGTTGACTGGAAAGAAATTGGCTGCTGAACAATTTAACTTTTTACATGACATCTATTATTCAAGAATGAAAACAGTCTGTCCAATGCCTCCAAAACAAAAATGGTTCTTTAAACATTTCTGAGGCTTTGAATCGCAAAACACTGCATTCCAGCTCAATCTTTTTTTTACGTTTCCTCATTTTTTTCCCCATGTGAAGCACACTATCTTTGAGCAATCTGGTCTAGAGGGAGGTAGCCCTGCCTATAGCAGAGGGGTTGGAACTAGATCATCTTAAAGGTCCTTTCCAACCCCAACCATTCCATGATTATGTGATCTCTGTATGAAGTTAATCCTTAATAAACAGAAAGTAACAGAAAAACAGCATGTGAAATCATGACTATAATTTCATATTTATTTAATACTGTGTTATGCTTGAATACCACGAGTCTGACTTTCACTGCCTCTCACTTAGTGGTGGTGTGTAAGTCATGGTTTAGATTTAAGCTGTGGTCTCTCCATATTCAGGAGATTACAATGGTGCTGAGGTTCTGACTTGATTTCAGTTAAGACTACATATCTACTTAAATTTCTTGTCATGTATTTCCTCAAGTACAAAAATTTCTTGAATCAGGGCTTTTAATCTGAACAGCTAAGCAGAAAGGTTTTACACAAAAGCCAAGTAATTAGATGGTCAGGTAATTAGTTAGTAGATGCATTGTTGCATGCAAACTTTAAAACTGTGGAGTCTAGAGCTTTGCTTTATTTGTTTAGACAGTGATTTCTGTAACAGACATCCCTTAATCATTGTAGTATTGCCAATAATATAATGTTCCATCTCCCAAGTCTTAATATGGAGCTGCATAAATATTCAGTTGTGGATTATCTCATTTTTCTCTAATTCTTTGAATAGCAAATACAAAAAAAGTGAAAGAAACATAATGTGTACATGCTAGATTTTATTGCTGAATTTACTTTAATTAAGATGGGATGTTAAATAATAATTATTTTGTTCTTGTAGTTGGCTACACAACTGACGATTTACGCTTCATCTGGCAATCTGGAGATCCCGTACAGTTAGAGAAAATTGCTCTGCCTCAGTTTGATATTAAAAAGGAAGATATCGAATATGGTAATTGTACCAAATATTACAAAGGCACAGGTAAGTGATAGAAAGTTATTTTCATGGTAAAAACTTTGAAGCTTCCTTCTATTATTGTTTATGGATAATGATTTGTACTCCAGACCGTGTCTTACATTTCACAGGAGGAAATGGATTAATTTTAGCTAACCTGTAGTACATATCATTGTAACAATCACGCATAATTACTGCAAACTAATTCAAATACATAATTAAATGAAATTAAATGTTTTCCTTGATTTGGCTTACATTTCTTCTGATCTTACCATTGCTGTTTTGTTTCTATAATCTGGATACCTTTCTATGCTTTTAAGCACCTAACTTTTCTGATAGGTAGTTCATGTAGAATTATGCTACCTGCAGCAAAGTAAAATTATTTGGGTTTTCTCATTAAACATTTGTTCCAAAAATTGATAGCATTAGGGTGTAACTTTAAACGCTTCTCTTTTTTCTTTTTTCTAAGAGGTCTTGAAATGTTTCAAGGTAGAAAGCTGTTTGCAGTCCTTAGCTCTATATTTGTTCAGTTTTGAGATTGTATTTGAGCCTGGGCAAAAAATTGCTGCTATGGTTTCTGTACTCTGGCTTCTAATGATTTATCATTTCTACTTTGATTAATTTCTGCCTATAATTTTATCCAAACTACTCACATACTGTGGCAACCACAAGACTTTTGGTAAGAATTGAAGTCAACAGGGTGTGTTTTAGTCAGTGTTATTAAATCATATGCACAAATCTTCCATTAAAATGAGGATGGCTGTGGCACTGAAGCTTCTTTACAAGGATCCTTTTAAGTTTCTTGCTGATTATTCAGCTACAGGTGAGGGCCTGTTAGTCGCAGTTGTTTTTGAGCTAGTTCTCAAGTGTGAAGAGATCTCAGGTAACCTTTATATAGCTTGGAGTTAAGGAATGTAGTTTGAAAGAGATAATTAAAATTTAATGTTATTTTTTAACTGCAAAATGAATGAGCTTACTGTGTACGTAATTCCGTGTCTCACATTACTTACATTTGAAAACACTGTGAAATTACCTCTCCTCAGAGCAGTGCTACAGTGATGAAAGAGCAACCAACAGTTGGCATTTGGAAATGATAACAGGTTTCTTAGCAGTGAGAAAATTACTTTATTCTTAAATAAGTAATGAGTTTACTGAAAAATCAGGCTATGAAATTGTGGAAAATTAAATAGATTGATTTTTTCATTTCCTAAGTAAGATTCATAAACATGGGAAAATTGGATGTAACGCAGAGAGACTTCCATTTCATTTGAGGGCGGAAAGGAACACTTAGTCCAGATTGCTATCTTGTAATTGCGTTGTCAAAGTTAGCATAATGATTTTATGTTTTGTCACAAATCTGAGGTTAAATATCTAAAAAATTGATATCGTAGGATTTTTTAGAATCTTAAAGTGAACTCCCAAGAATTCATCATTGCATGCTTTATAATTAAAATGGAAAGAAAGCTACATTGTTCTTTGAAGTTTCAACACCTTGTGACCACAAGTTAAAACAACACTTGGCAAAGTGCTTGGCAAGATGGGATGGTCACATTTTTGTGCATGCGTGTGATTTGACTGGTAATGAAAAGATCATTAGAGAACCATCAGGCAATGGAATTGCAACATGAAATTTAAGAAAGTTCTCGTAATTCTTTTATTTCTAATCCTTCTTGTTTACAAATGAAAATCATTCATGTTAAGCTTATAATGAAGGCTGAAATTAATACTTCATTAATGTGAATTGAACATTCAAGTATGATGAAGTATTTTGAAGGCTGTTTTCAGGAATCAGTAGCCATTTGATTTAGCTTTAATTCTTATATTGAAGACATTTCACAAAGCAGATGTTGTGCGTGTAATTAAAATTAATTCTCTTAAGGATTTTATAAGGCAATCAAGAGGCAATGTTGCATGCACAAGCAAGTTTTCTAAGGTGTGGCTTATGCATGAAATTGTTGCCAGTTGCAAAGAACTTAATCTTTTGACCATTTGCGTCAACTGATGTTTAATCACGCCTGCCTGAATAGAGAGTCAGTCAATTTGGAGTGACCATAACAATAATATGAGTATTTCAGTTTGTAAGTTGCGAATTGCCTATTCCAAAATGTATGACAGACCCAAAAAGTTATTCAAAAACTGAATGACGAGAGCAACAGGTGCTCTCTGTGTAATGAAAATGCCACACGGAATACGTTTCTGGTAGAAAGCAAATAAATAATGATATTACAGTCATCTCTTTTTTGAATGTAAAACGTAAAATTCCTGGAAATGATTCGGAAATTATACGGGGGGAATTTTCCAGACAAATCACTGACTGATCACTGACAAAGATAGAAGACACTGCAGAATACCATTTAATGTCTTCTATGCAGCAAAGGAGTATTTTGGGTTGTTTTTTTTTTTTGTTTTGATTATTGTAAGCTCACCGATGCTTTAAAATGACTTATTCTAGGATAGTTGTTTTATAGAATACACAAGAGAAGTGATTGTATTTTTCAAAGATTCAAATTAGATGTACACCATTTTTTATTTTGCAGGTCGTTATGAGTTTTGGTATATTTCTAATGTAATTTAGGAATGCCTTCTCTGTAGTAGAATAGTTTATCCCGTTATTAGTATCTGCAGCTTTATTTTTTGTTGAATTCATCTTATTAGATATTTTCTGAAGTGTTTGTATGTTTTAGGTTTTCATTTTAAATGCTTTGATGCAGTATTTCTTGTTCTCAATATTTAGAGTGTTTTAGAGTTTCTTGTAAAAAGTCTGTACCAATTTTGGGAGTTACCTGTATCAGTTTTCAGTACTGGGAGAATCTCTACTTAGGGTCACTTTTGGATCGCCTCTTTCCATTCTAACCTTTCTAAATATTTCATCTTGTTCTCAAATTAATGTTAAGTAGGATTTTCACATGAGCTTGAGCTCATATTAGCTTAAGCTGGTATGACTGCCAGTCCCCATTGGTTATAACAGGCTTACACGTTGAAGCCAGCTTCAGGATGAGGCTCACTTGAATTGCTGTTTACTGATGTGCTGTGAAAAGACAGAGGGTGCTTATAGATCTCAGAGAGTGCCACGTGCCAGATCACACTTGCAGGTTACATTGATCTGTATTTTGAACATAATTTGAAATTGAAGTATTTGCCTTTTTGAAGAAATTCAAATCAATCAACCTGTGTTCTTAAGCAGAAAAGCGAGTAGAAGATAGTAATCTGAAGAGGTTGACCTGCAAGGCACATTAAACTTTAATATGCATTTATTTCTTTAAAGGTTATTACACTTGTGTAGAAGTAATCTTCACTTTAAGAAGACAAGTTGGATTTTACATGATGGGTGTTTATGCTCCTACACTGCTAATTGTTGTTCTATCCTGGCTATCATTTTGGATCAATCCTGATGCAAGTGCTGCAAGAGTCCCACTGGGTAACCTGCCTTCACATGTGCTGTCACAATCCACTTAGCACCATTGAGCCATTCTCAGTTGCTTTGACAACATGACACAGGACACTGAAAGCAACTCCACTCCATTATCTGCTCATCATTTTCACTGAAAGCTCCTCATTCCTAGTCGTGTAAAATCCACCCCCCATATTAAAGCTTTGTTTGATATCGTTTCCAGTGCAAATGTGATGAGGACACTCTCTCTGCTTCTCTTTTCCAGAGCAAATCTGATCTTTCAGATCTGGACTTGTGGGTGTTGTTGCAGACACTGGGGCAATACGTAGTTTATAGGAGTCTGAGCATTTGAAGAACTCTTGAAATAAGGAAGGAGGATGATGACTAAGAATCTAAATGGCTATCTCTTGTAACAAGTTTTCTGAAGATTAATAGAAATCAAATGATGAAAAGAATTAGCATCCTTGATTTCGTTACAGACTCAGTTCATGAAGTATTTCATCCTGTTGTGCTGCTCAGTACGGCACAGTAGGCAGGCTCTTCATTTATTATAGGACTATAGGATTATAGGACATGGAGTTAATCAAAACAATAGGATCTTATCTTGACTGATTAAATTGTGCATGGGTCTCCAGCTCTTGAGGTGGACCAGCACGCAGATCACAAGAGCTTGGTGAAATGCAGAGCCAGACTCCTGTGTCTTGACATTGCTATGTATACTCCTATCCCCATGCCTACCACAGCCTCTCCTTCCTCATGCCCTGAACTCCCTGTCCCCATCTTTCCCTGGTGCTCCCAGCTCCACACCCCCTGCTTTCCAAATCTTCTCCATGTTCCTGGGAGACATAGTTCAACTGTTTTCCAATCCCTTGTGGGTGCAGCTTAAGCATCTGTCCAGGCCCTGGCCTTCCTCTGAAGCCTCTCACCCACACATTAACGTGCACATCCACACTGGATATGAGAACCGTGACTGAAAATGCTGCTTTTGGTTTCTCTGCCACAGTTGGCTACTTGAACATAATGCAAACGTATTTCTTTACATTTGTTGTATGCGTCTCTTTTACAGGGAACTATTTCAAAGTACGAAACAACTTTATTTTTCTTGATCTTTAAAAATATTGATAGTTATTGGAGGTGAGTCGCAGTCTATATTAGTTTGATAGGAAGTAGCAAATACTTGGAAACCCAGTAAGTATGATTTCCACAGCATGAAACATAAGATTTCATCAGAAAGAGAAAAATCAGTCCGGAGAAAGTATACCATGCCTTAAATTAAAAAGATAGAAACAAGAACTGGAGTTATTTTCCACGCAGTGAGATCCAACATGACCAAAACCTGATCATTATAATATTTCTACATTTTATAACATTGTGTTTCAAATAGTTCACTGGTTGATTGTGTTACATTTATGAGGGGCATAGTGATGATTTATATAGCATGGATATGTGTATGACTAAACATGTGTGCTTATTTATTTCTGTTTATCTGTTTTTATGTATTTTAAGTGTTTATTGGATCCTTTTATATATTACCATGATATAATTGATGCAATAGATTTTCAAAGATATTTGCCATTGGCCTGATTATGTAACTTTTCCTGAATCCCCAGAGAAGCAACAGGCACTAAATCTGACCATCCTTTAGTCATGAGTCAGTATTTAATAATGCAAGTTGATAACACCATCATTGCATCAAGATTTATGTTTCTCCAGTTTGCAAGAGGGCAACAAACTAACTCTCCTCTCTCCATCCTTAAAGAAAGCTGATCTTGAAATGTGAAAAGATAAGCATTTCTTTGTGGAGTGAATATCTTATTCGCAAGAAGGTGTTAGCAGTGGTCATTACACTTAGAGTGGTTGGTAAGGTATCTCATTAGGTGAGAAGCTACTTCAGATTTACATATGAATGTCTGAATGCAGTTGTCCTTAGAATTAAATATAGTGGACTATTGTCTCAGAAGTTTCTAGCTGATTTAGAAACGCAAGAATCAGAAAACACAGTATGATTTTGTAGATTGATGAATATTCTGGAAAAGGGCAAAATTTTTCTTCAAAGAAAAAGGTTGTCCATCTAGAAACTAAATAAGTTGAAAGCCTTTTTTGTACCCATCATGTTAATTAGATCTTATGGGGGTTGGGAATTCCGCACAGGGTGTGTATCTGGAGAGATCTGGCTAAATGATTTAAAGCTGGTGTCACCAAGTGCTTCTTTCTAAACAAATGCTGCTGTTTCAGCTTTTGAAGAGCCCTATGGAGTATCCTCCAGTTCTTTACAGGTGGAAAGTGTGCCAACTTCCGTTTAAAAAGTTTCTCTCTTTCCTTCAGTGCCGTGTAACCCCCAAAGAGAGTAAGGCCTTCCCTGAGGCTGTAGGCATCTGAGGGACTTCAGACTTCCAACCAGCCACGGTGGCCTGAAGTAATTAGTCCAGAGCATTAGTCCAGGGTGTAAGAGACACACACCACACACTGCCTCCTGTGAAATGGTGCTTGGAATACAGTAGAGGAACTAAAAGCTTGGAGAAGTGATGGGTGGCATATTGCCCCTATGTAATAGCCAGACATGACCTCCACCATGTCTGCACTAAGCTCTATCTTAGTTCAGCTCGTTTTATGAGACTGTAGCAAAAGTATGGTCTCAAAGGAAAGACACCGAGATATATTTGAATAGTGAGTATGAAGATTGGCAAGATTATGTCTTTTAGTTTACAAAGTTTAATGAGAAAAGAGAATGTACTGCAGATAACAAATTATGAGGAAAGAAGGACAGAATATTATATTTTTCAGTAATGTTTGTAGAGATGGAGCCAGACATTTTTAAAGCAGTAATATAAAACAGAAAATGCTATTTTATATAGCATAAAATTAACCTTTGTAATTCATTGCCAGGAGATGATGCTGAGGCTAGTTAAGTTTGATGGATTTGAAAAAGGGAGAATTATTTATCTGGCAGTATATGCTGAAGTGCTTTACTGGATTGGAACTTAGTGATATTATGCATATGTAACCTTTGATAGTATTTTTAAATTAGGAGCTCTATGTAATCATGCTTTAGGCAGTGAGCTAACTAACCTTTGTGATAGGGATGAAGAAGAAATTTCTGTGAGTGCATAAGTAAGGTTTTTATATCACTGAATTATGAATAGCATATTGGCCAGATTCTGTATTGCAGATTCTGTCAACTTAAAATGTTTGGTTATATCTTAGATGACTGAAGGCTGGATGTGGGTGACCTATTAAATGAAAGAAAGTCTTGCAACAAATGGAAATGAGCAGCAGAAAACTGGAGACAGGAGGAAGTGTCCTTTGTATGTTAAAAGACAGTACGCTTTTTATTTCAAAGAAGCACAGAATTGTAGGGGTTGGAAGGGACTTCTAGAGATCAATGAGTCCAACTCTGTGCCAGAGCAGCTCCCTAGCCCAGGTTGCACAGGTAGGCATCCAGGTCGGTCTTGAACGTCTCCAGAGAAGGAGACTCCACCACCTCTCTGTGCAGCCTGTGCCAGTGCTCCGTCACTGCACTGTGAAGAAGTTCCCATGCACATTTGTGCAGAACTTCCTATTGCACTTTTTATTACATTTCACAGTGATTAGTGTTAAGCCAATCAAAACCAGATGGTTTTGGTCAGTGAAAATAAACAAATAAATTGCTTCTTGTCCTTATGACGTTTTCACTTGAATATGTCAGATACAGTAGTAGTTAAACCTCAGTGTATAGTCTGGCTTATTGTTCATTTGTTTGGTATTTGCCTCGTCATTCTGATCCAACAGAAAACATCTGACCATTCTTTGTTATCACAGCGGACAAAAAAAATTCTAGCTTGGCGACTCTTTATTGATACCACACATTTTTATGTAAAACGTGTTTTGAGTTTAAAATCATATAATTATTTATTTATACTGTCTCTTCAGTGTTTTAGCAGGTAATAAGTTGCCTGTTTGAGATCCAAAGTATGTTATCAATCTTACTGAATTCCAAACTGGGGCATTGACAAAAGAATGTTTGATATTTATGATCAACTAGAATTTAAGACTTCTGTAGGCCAATAGAAATATTCTCAGCTTTATTAGTGATCTTACACTTTCACTTACTCCAAATGGATCTAAAGAAAGTGATCTATGAATTAATTTTTATTATGCTTTGGATAGCACTTGTGACCCTTGTTAGAAACTTCATCAAGGCTAACTGGCATTTGAGCATCCCATTCTATAGATGTCATTTACATTTCATGAAGCTGCCCCCACTCATAACTGAAGATGATTTTTATCATTAGCATTCAGAAAAACGAAATGGAAAATTCTGATCTGGGCGGAAATAAGTTTCCTACATGTGACGACAACCTCTTTTAAACTTGTTTTTTTTCCAAATGGAGCTACCATTCCCATATCCCAGGTGCCTGTGGGGGAATCTGAGAGATCACACTTTGTCTCTCATGATGTGAGTCCTGAGTTAACGGTGATGTTTGGAAGCTTTGTAAGAAACAGTGCTTGTTGAAACCAAGCTTTACGGCGCGTGACCTTTCAGTAGCCTTTGCAGATGTACTTTTTCATTACAGTAAGGGCTTCCTCAAAAGCCCTTTATCTGGAAAGCTTCCTCTGGATACTGGAAGCTCAAACAGGTGTGTTCATAGACCTATTGTTGACTCAGTGTTTTCATCTTCACAGTGAGTTGTGAACACAGTCTTTTTAAGGTGCACTTTAAAAACGGTTCCCTGTCAGGTTTAAATATTGCACTTGTGGATGGGTCATTCAGAGGATGGCTCCTGCTGTAGCACAGTGCAGATTTCTGGGACAGCAGTGATTCTTCAAATCTAATTTAAAGGACTTGGAATCTTTTGATGTAGATCCTATATATTTCTCTTCCATCTTCCCCGGGTTAGATGCGCTCTCTAAGTTAAGTCTCTGGAAAACCCATTTCACATTGTATGATGATTGTTGGAAAACTGCAACAACCAGTTTAGCTTCGTTTGTTTCTCTGTTTATAAAAATGAAGATGCTCATTATTAATAATTCATCGCTAACAATGTCCTACATAAGTATTCAGTTTAACTTGTTCATTCACTGCAGGCATGTACCTGTTGCAAAATATGCCTACCACTTTGTCAAGTCCCATTTGCTGTTACAACTCATCGTTCAGTGTTGTCTGTTTCAGAAGAGGAGTGCAGCAGGTGTTGGTAAGGCTAAGTTTACTTTAATTAATAGAATATATTTCCTTCTGTAGGTATTTTCTCAGTGCTCAGCTTGGCATCTGAATGTACTACTCTTGCTGCTGAACTTCCCAAAGTGTCTTATGTGAAGGCCTTAGATGTCTGGCTGATTGTTTGCCTTCTCTTTGGGTTTGCATCGCTGGTGGAGTATGCAGTGGTTCAGGTAATGCTAAACAACCCAAAGAGAATTGAAGCTGAAAAAGCCAAGATTGCCAAGGCAGAACAAGCTGAAGGAAAGGGTGGAAACGCTGCCAAAAAGAATACTGTGAACGGCACAGGGACTCCTGTCCACATCAGCACTTTACAGGTAAGAGCTGTCAAGCTGTGTATGCAAAATCAGCATTATCCTGTATCAGTGTAGTTCCAGAAATACACTGCTATAATAGTTTTGAACAATACTTAACCTTAGAGGTGGCCAAGATGCTAAGAACATGCTGGTAATTAATGGATAGCTGTCTAGGCAATTGGTCCCTAATGATTCGGAGTCAGATGTACTAAATGAAAAAATTATTTATTTTTAATATCTTAGTACCATCCTTGTTGCTGAGCGTTAGGTAAATAAAGACGCAAGCAGATTTACAGTTGCTCTTTGTCTTTTAATAATAAATAGCAGCTGTCAAACTGTAACTATTCAGAGGACAGGACTTTCAGCCAGTATTTGTTGAGAGCATACTCAAATAACACCCTGCTCATTGCTTTTCTTGGAACAGCCACAGCTGCACTGCATTGCATGTAAAGAATCTCTGCAGCACAGGGTTCAGAATCTTGGTATCTGTAAATAAAAGACAGGTCTGTTTGTCTGTCAAACAGTTCCTGCATTTCTTGTGTTGCTGGATGGAGTATGGGTAAATCAATCGGAGCTCATTCTGTGAATAAAGATGAGTTGTGCATCTTAGCTTAGGCCGAAGTTTTCCATATAACCCAAGAATTATCAGACATCCCTGGCCATCTACCCTCATCCCTACAGGAGAAAATACACTATGCTATACAATATGTGAAATATGAATAGATCTTATAGTTTTCAATAGCTTGACAATTTAGATGTATTAAAGAAAGCCATTTGACCAGATCCAAATGAAAATATCAGTACTTACAATGTAACTTTAAAACACCTTTAAGGAGTGACTAGTTCATGCCAGGATGGCAGAAATCCAGCCCTAGAGTAAAGCTGGCATTGCCTCGTGACTCATTACCCCCAGTTCAGGGAAGCTGCTGTTAGCACAGAGCAGTGCACTTGACTTCCATGGTTCTCATCTGATAGAGCCTCCTGGGAGCTGTTTTGGCAGGCAACCAGATTCAGCTTAGTGCTATCCTGTGTCTGCTTTGACTTGAGTCACTAGTAATTCCCCAGCAGCAAGCGGCATGGGACCTTGTCCTATCCAGGAGTATAAAATGACGACTTTTGTCATCTATGCTATCCTGTCATATTTTAACCTTTATTTAATTATTTTTTTTCCAAGAAGGTAGATTTGAGTGCACGGTTTATTTCTAAGCTTTGAGGAAGCCCAGTTATGACGAATGGCTCAGAACCGCTTATAGAACGTTTGCCCTGTAACTGAAACACTGCCTCCAAAGCAGTACATTTTATTTCCATAAGATTTGACAAATTTCTCAAAGTTAAGCGTTTGGATCACTAAGTCTATATTTGAATGTTATAAATTAGGAGAATTACTTTTAGAGATTTTGAGCATCTCTAGGATACTTAGCATCTTTCAAACAAATTATACATTGAAATAGCTAAACATGACTTTAAGCCCATATGTGCACCTCCAGATGCAATATATCCTATATATTTGAGCACTATAAATATTCTCAACTGAAAGCTCCCTCGCTGACCTAGCTACCACTTAGGAGTGCTTTGACAGCTCTTACCACTGGAAGCCTGTACTGCTCTTCTAAATCAAACTAGGTCTAAATCTTTCAGTAGCTCTGACATTTAATCCAAAACTAGTCCTGCTCCACAACATTTGGCTGGCTCCCACACAGAACCAGTAATGATCAAGTGAAGAATGCATTTGTCATATGGCAAATATGCATGGGAGGGAAATATTAAAGAAACAGGTAATGGAAAAGACTGTATGTTGAGAGGCATAAAGAATTATGAAAGCCAGAGTGCTTTCATAGAACGTCAGGAGCTGTTTCTCATCAGGATTGTGTGTGAGGAGAGAACACATACTGTGATAATTACCTGGAAAGAGCAGAAATGTTTGAGGATGTTCTAGTTCTTTCCTCAGAAGAGGCATACAGAAATCTGAATGCACCAAGTCATGAAATGGAGATGATAATAAGGAAAAAGTGAGAGAGGGCGTGGCTGTAAATTTCACTATAGTTGAGTTTGAACTTAAGTGAGGCTCAATGATAAAGCCAACAGGAAAGACCTGGAAATGCAAGACTCCTAGAGGGGTAAAACACAAAGCATGAATAATCACATTTATAAATGCTTCTCCAGCCCAAACAAAGCACTGCATTATTATGAGATATTAACGAAGAGATGCTATTACATAACCAGAAGTTGTTAGAGGGGAATCAAGTTTAAAAAAAAGAAATTCCTTTATTTCACTTCAAGATGCACACATGTTTCATATTATTAACAAAAAACAAACAAACAAAAAAGACAAAACAAAGATCAGGCTTAAAAATAAACACTTTTTTAATTACTGGAAATTTTGATGTATGTCCTAAAATTTTAAAGCCTTGTAATAGAAGGTGAGGAGAAGAGGTCTCTTGTAACAGAGCCTGGCAATATCCCCCCGGAAATTCACAGCTAAAAGCACTTCTGTCACAGTGTCATGTCAGGAGAGTCAGTGATAATAACTGATGGTCACCAGCAGCAATAGAGAAGATGGCAGAATAAAAACAATGCTTACAATTTGAGCATCAGCCACAGAAGGAGAAAGCCATCTATGGATGCGTCACTTATTCTCTTCTCTACCACGTCCTGGGTACTGGCTCAGGTAAAGCTGTCTGTTGCAAGCATACAACAAGCTGCAGTGTCCATGCTTCGTGACTCATGACTCCTACCCAGCAAGAGCCCTTTGAAGATCAGTGCAATTTTAAGCCCAGGTGTTTATCAGTGTCTGTGTGAGTAAAGTCAGTGGGTACATTCTGGCAAGATCGCCCTGAAACTGTAGGGGAAAAAAGTAGAAAATTCAGTGTAAGCTGTTCTGCTGCTTTTGCTGTTAGCTGTAAAGGCTTTGCTTTTACAGGCTAGAAGACATGAGAACTGTTTGGCTCTTGATTCACAGAGATTGCACATAGCTGCAGTTGTAAGCAGAGGAGAAAATTATGCAACCTGGTGGTAACTGCTGGCAGTGGTTTTTTACTGGGAATCCTCAGTAGGAGTTTGTTTCCTAGCAATGTAACATCATACAATGAGAAAAACAAGCAAAAAGGGAAATGTTTGGAAGATGAATCAGTTTCTTTTTTCTTTCACTGGTGGCATGATTACAAGGAGCGACTGCATAGTTAACTCTAACAACACCTTTCCACTTGAAAAGTCACGTTTTCATCCAGCCCTTTTCTAGAAGCTGTCCCCCACAGATAATGCACTGATGACTGAAGCGAGCATTTGCAAAAAGAACGGCTCTGGCAGGTGATGAATAGGTCTGTGCAAGTGGTAGCAATAGCTCTAAACCTAGTTATTTTTTAAGAGAAGTGGTGCTGTTGCTTGCCTTATCTTGTCTGAGCTGCCTCTAGGCTCTGAAACCTGATACGCGTCTTGTTCATCTCTCACTGATTTATCGCATGCTGGACCATCGGTGGTGACCTGTGGTGACCTGGTCTTCGTGTTCTGTGTTTTCCCTTCAAGTAATACTCCAGACTCAGATTCTTCCCGTAGAACTACCACAAACCCAGTTTGCATTTTATCTTGTATGGAAAATGACAGGCTACAGTCTATTTTAATAGTTGCTGACAGCATTTCAGGTACAGGGTAGGTACTTTCTGCTCTAGTGAGTCATGTATCTATCCTTAGAGATAATTCAGAACACGACTGCAAAAAGGCCCTGAGCAATCTGCTCTGGTTAACCCTAGTTTGAGCAGGTGGGCTTGGAAGTAGGTGATCTCCAGAGGTCTCTTCCAACCTCAGCTAGGCTGTGCAATACTTTTCTGTTGGTGGGGTAATGAGAACCTGAAGGTAATACAGTAAATGGATTGTGATATAGCAAGTTCCTGCTGACAGCAGCACAGAACGTGCTTAGTCTAATGTTAAATAGTCATCACTTTTTCGGTGATCTAAATCTATCATTATGCTAAAAGCAAAAAAGGAGCATGGTCTACATGTGTAAGAAAGGCTAAGTTTGTTGCAACTACTTCTTGGTCTGGTATGGAGGAGTCTTGTTTGCACAGAACAAATTTGGTTGAGTTCTAGTATTCTTATGCTGTGAAAAAACAGATTTTACACATTTGAAAATCATTTTTTCTCACCTAGCTGGAAGAATTTAAATAAAAAGTATGAATGATGCTGGTGAGCTATCGAAGAATGTTCAAAACAGCTATAGAAGAGGCGGAAAAATACTCTCGTTATAAACAAAACAGAAGAAAACAATTGAAAGCAGACTCCCAGTGACTGAAAACTAACTCAGCTATAAGCATTTTTCTTCTCAGTAGTAAGAGGAGAAGCTGATAGCAACTAGTATAACTTGAAATCCAGTAAATGTTGGAAGTAGTTAAGAAAAAGATGTAACAAAAAAACCAACACCCAAAGACATATAATAAAAGAGACATATGGTCAGCGTAACTGAATCATAGTCATAGAACATTTTGGGCTGGGAGGGACCTGTAAGATCACATAGGTCCAACCCCCCTGCTGTAGACAGGAACACCTCCCACTAGACCAGGTTGTTCAAAGACCATGCTGATCAAAAGAGTAATAGAAAGTTATTTTACGTGTATATCAACAACATAAAAACAGTAACAAGAGTATTGGTGCACTACTAGACAGAGATGCTGTAATATTCAAGAATTAGCAGAAAAGACAAAAGTGTTGATCAGATGTTCTGAGTCGTGTCTGGGAAAAAGCTGAATTCAACCAATCAGATGATGAACCAATTTCCAGCAGCAGCAGGTAATGAGGATGTTAAAGAGTAGCTGTTCAGCTCAGACATCTTAAAACCAGGATGTCAGCTAAAGTTTCCTCTAAGATTTTTTTAAAGAGCTGGTCCGTGAGTGCATGACAACGTCATTTATGTTATCAACATAAATGTTGTTTGTTTGTTTTTAATAAATGCTTTTAAATGGGAAGGGTTCCAGAAGACTGTGAGAAGCTAACTTTGTGCTAGGTGGCTTAATACGAATAATTACAAGACTGACATCAGTCAGTGAAAAATATTAAATAGCTAGCAGGGGGATTAATAATTACTGTTCGTAATTATTAATTACGATTAACGTTATTCATAATTCAGGTCCCTATGAGCTCATTCATTTAAATGGTCTATGGAATGAAAGGTGGTCTGCATGCTTATAGACTTAATCAAATGGTATAATTTCTTGAAAGATTATCCGTTAGTTTGGCAGAGAAAATTGTATGGAGGAATGGAACTCTGAAGAATGTTTGGCTTTGTGTGTCAGCATGATTACATCATCTGAATTATACAAAATCAAGGTTAGATTTGTTACCGTCTGTAAGTACCAGCAGTTAATCAAGCTAAGTATAGTCATCCTTTGTGACTGAAAATCGAAGCCAAATAAACTCAGGTTAGAAATAAGGCACATGTGTTGTGGAGAACAAGGTCACGGAAGAAAAAAATCTCCATTCTGAATATTTTTGAAGGAAAATCTCGTGTAAGTGGTCCACAGACTGCAGCTGTGAGCAGCATCCGTCAGCCTCAGCTTTGGAGAAGGTGAGAATAGATCACTGCAATAGGTCTTCTGGCTTCTGGGAGCCCTTTTTAGGTATTTCTGAGCTGTGCATCGAAGGGCAGGTGTTCTGTGTGCATACCAGACCTAGTCAAGCAGGCCCAGCCTTGGGAGGAACTGTGGAACAGGACTTGTATTTGGGCTGAGCCCCAAGAGAGAGCCCCTGCACCTTTCCCTGCCCTTCTCCACCTGTGTACTGGCAGGAGGAGAGCAGCTCCTGGCTCCGTCTTGGATGTGGCTCTTACTCCATTCTCCCCACACAGCTGCTCACAGCCCCAGTGCTTGTGGATGTGGGACCATCCTGCTGGCTAGACGCAGGTCACCATGCTGAGGCAGGGTAAGGAAAATGATAGCAAATGCTTTCCAAGGTCGCATTCTGTGTCAGCATGAAGTTGAAAGGTTATAACAGATGTGGGAAGCCTTTCATTTTACTTTCTTCACAAGTCTTTGATGAAGTCTTTCGTACTCCACATTTGAGACCCCTAGGATCATTTTCCACAGAAACAATCCGGGTGATCTTTAGGTGTCATGAGAATCGTTAGACTTTCTAGCACAAATAGGGTTAATAAAATGCAGTTAAGGTGAATTTAGTATATATTATTTCACTTGGTTTAAGGAAGGCTGTGGGTGTGAGCTGTGGAGCGAGGATTTCGGTGAAAACAACAGAAATATTGGAGAGCTGAAGGGATGTGTGGGAAGAAATTAAAAAATATGTCCAGGCAGCAACTGAATATAGAAAATAGAATCACACTGACTTGGCAAACCCAGGGAAATGAAAGATTTCTTTTTATAATAGAACCATATGCTTAGAAAAGAAAAAGTGGGGCCAGGTTGCTCTTACATGAAGAATTGTGTCACCATGATAAATCAGTGGTACAGCTGGTACTAAACTAAGCAGGGCTCTGTGTGAAAGTGCTGTGAGCAATCTTCCACTCGTGAGGAAGAGGTGACCTAGAAGCTATTCCCTCTCCTCTCCTTGCAAGTGAATGAGAACTGACTTGTAAAAACCTCTACCAGAACACTACTTAGATACTGGAGTGGGACAGGAATATTCTGTATTGTGTAATGAGAGCACAGTGATGGCAATTAGTGTCACTGAGTTTTACCACCTATCTCTGGTAATATGAGGAATGGAATTTAACTTTCCAAATCTGAAAGGAAGTCTCTAATTTCACACATGATTCTGTTTCTCATAACAGCCTGTTAAATCTTACCAGTTTTGACCATGAGGAAGTGTGATAAATAAGTAAGGAAGGAGTAATATTCTTACAACTCTTGAATTAGCTTGTGGCCCAGTCCTGCAAGACCCTTTCATTGCTCAAGGGTCGTCTTCATAGCCTGATTGCACAAATCTTAAGACTTTAGGGAGCCTCTCAAATCACCGAGTCCTGTCTCCAGCAGCCCGGTGTCACAGTGTCACGTAAATGTGGCATTACAAGTCTCAGTCACTGCCTCACAAGACAGTTTGCCCCTTTTACTTCAATTCTGAACACAGTTTTAGGATGTCAGCTCTTTGAAGGCAGGGAAACAATTTCAGCAACTACTATAATATCTTTTCCATGATCGTACAACAAAGCAATCTTATTTTTCTGTCTTATAAACTGCCATCTTGTTTTTGTTGTGAAACCTGCACTCAGTATTAGTGTATTGCTTTTGAAATTGACTATTTTCCTGATAAATTTAAGTCTGGAGAACCTGGGGAGGTTCACTCTTGGCCGAAGCAGTCCTGCGTTGCTTCTGCTTCACCTTAGTCATCAGTCAGCAATGGGAGTGAAAACCCCAGCCAAAATTTAGATCTCTTTGTGACTACCATGGTTCTTGTTATCGAGGATAACCTGTCAGTTGTCATAGAGAAGCTGAAAATATGCAAATATACCAGTCTGATGACTGCAGAAAACCAGAAGTTTTCCAAGAAGCTCCAGGAGTTATCTTAATGTCACTTGATACCTTGATGAGGTATATCACCTCATTGGTGAACCACCATGTTTTTTAACTCTCAGATTATTTATATGAACAAACGGAATCACTAGTAATGCAGTTATGTAATGGTTCCTTTATTTTATTTTATGTTACTTTTATTTTATGTTACTTTTATTTTATTTTACTTTTATTTTATTTTACTTTTATTTTATTTTACTTTTATTTTATTTTACTTTTATTTTATTTTACTTTTATTTTTTAAATATATATTCATCGCCAATAGAATTGCCTGGTTTGTAGAATGGGGAGATTCAACTGGGGATGCCCCTTAGCACAGTAATGTTTGAACCCAAGAGCACTGATGGAGCTGTAGGAAAGACGTATATTCAGCTGTTAGTTTACATTCCTCAGTTACACAGTTCTCCAGGATAGCAATGGGAAGAACCAGGAATGCTGTCACATCTTTGTTACCTTCTTTAGAGCGGCATCAATGTCTGCAGATACAAAGAAAGTATCTTCTCACGTTAGAATGTTATCACCCCAGGATGAGATTTACAATCTTGAGGTGGCTAGTATGTAGAATCACAACAGATTTAATAATTGTTTTAATCTAAACCTGAATTTTAGAGCTAATTCTGAGCACCTAGGTCTCATAAAAAATGTAAGTATTGTATAGTGTCTTTCCTTCAGATTCATCAGCACAGGATCTATTTCCAAAAATATTCTCTCCCTTTCTGTCATCTTAAGCTGAAGGCATCTAACTGCAGCAGGTTGCACAGCATGAGGCACCTTCTGCATGAAAAATTATACAATTATGAATGTTTGGATTAGTTTATGTGATTGACTGATGATCCTTAAGTACTTTGTAATGCAACCATTCAGCAAATTAGGCTGATGTAATGTGTCCCTATCAACAAGTAATTTCCTGTATGTTTGTTTGCAGTGTTCTCTAGCAGCTGCATTAAGTTAATGAAGTATGGTGAGTAGATCATGATTCCCCTCACTCTTTATTTCATAGGTTGGTGAGACCAGATGCAAAAAAGTTTGCACTTCGAAATCTGATCTGAGGTCCAACGATTTCAGCATTGTTGGAAGCTTGCCGAGAGATTTTGAATTATCAAATTATGACTGCTATGGGAAGCCCATTGAAGTCAACAATGGGCTCGGAAAGTCTCAAGCCAAGAACAACAAGAAGCCTCCTCCTCCCAAGCCTGTCATTCCATCAGCAGCAAAGAGAATTGATCTTTATGCGAGAGCACTGTTTCCTTTTTGCTTCTTGTTCTTCAATGTCATATATTGGTCCATATATTTATGATAAATCTTTTATTTATTTTTTTTCATCTGTAAAATATATCCCATTTCATATCCCTTCCCTGTCATGAAGGCCAATGTGTGAAATTATTTGCATTTGCAAAGCAATATGTTGCATTTTGATGCCATGCGATTGTACTGAAAATATGGCATCTGAAATTTGAATGAAAGCATGACACTGCAATGTCTGTGCTCCTACCAACGTTGTATATAAATGTACAGCATACATCTTGCTTTAGGAATATATGAAAGATACTGCATACTACATTATAAAGCTGAATAACTCTCTTCAGTTATTAGTAACGTACAGAGATTTAAAGTGTTTCTGACAATGAAACTGATGTGCACGTTGAGTATTATTAAAATCAGTATCCTAGTATATGTAGTATTTAAAAGCTTTTCTGTTGACGTTCAGAGAAAAAAAACATCTTGTCCTTGTATAATTTTAGATGGCACTGTTGAAGAAAAAGCTAAGTTGTGAATCCTGTTATTTAGATGTCGTAAGTGAAGGCAGGATTGAATAAGCTGATCTTGTCTATGTGGAGAAATGAAGATCAGAGAATTGCTGATTTGTACAATCAGGTTATTTAGGATTAAAAACAAAAACAAATCAAAACAAGTGTATCCATCAAGCAAGCACACTGCAAAAGTGTGTTAGAATATTCTGACTATTAAGCATTGTGCCCAGTTTTGACTGTTGTTTCCTTGGGCACAACCTAGGTATGTCAGACTGCTTTCTAGACTGAAGGTGTCCGGAGTTTTGGAGAAACACCACAAGGTGCAGTTTAGTATCAGGTTGTATAACACCTTTTTACATTAGTCTGTCCTCTGACTCATCTTTTCTAGTGTCTTGCAAGCCTACAGTGAAAAGTCACTAGTAATTTCTTTGTTGAATCTGATACGTCTTTACTCATTTTGCTTTGTTTAGCCTCTTGAAATTCCATTTTAACTTTAGTTATACATTTTCTGTTTCCCTTTTGGGTATGTCAGAGCTTATATCTAGCTAGCAGAAGGAGGCTAAGGCTGTGAGTCTGTTAAATACACCATGAATTGTTATGCCTGCGTGTTAATTGATGGCTGCCCTCACCAACTCATTTATTTGACTGCTGCTTGTGGGAAAATAAGATCCTGTGCATGAAACAGTTTGATTAGGGGCTGTTCTCCATTTTTTTCCAGAGAAAACCAGAAAAAATGGATTCTGCAGGGTGCATAGGGCAGGAGTCAGTACCTATGGTCTCCATTGGTGTCATGGTACATGATGCTTTAAGGGCAAGTAATGAGGTGAAACACGTTCAAATGAAAGCTTCTTGTATGAACGGAGACCATGTATTGTATGCTTCCTAAGAGCACACAGAGACTGTATCTTCAGCTCTTTCCACTTGTAAAACTGGGTCATAAAATGTAGTTAAAATATTGAAATAAGACAGTTCTTGATAGGTTGGCAGATCATTAAAGAGAATACAGATTATTGGAATGGACTGAATTACCCAAAATATTCTGTAAGGTAAAAAAAACACATAAATCCACATTTGTTGTGCTGCAGTTCTAACTGTAATAGAATGTGTTGAGTCAGTGCAAGGCAGAGTATGCTCCTATCATTCTCGTGTTGCTGCCTGCCACCTGAGCATTGTGCATGTATGATGAGCTGGTGTAACCAGAAGGTTGAAAGTGGAAATATAAAAGGAGGGAACTAGACCGTGCTGGCTTCAGTGCACACCTGATGGATCTGTTAACCATGGTTTTCTAACCGCTGCCACGTCATGGCAGCCCAGTACAGGTTTTATGTGGAAACCATGCAAAGGCTGTATTTCATGCTACTGCCGCCTAAAATCTTGGTTGGCCTTCCATCTTTGAAGTTACTGGTGATTACTGGCCTAATGTCTTTTTGTAAGGCAAACTGTCTTTCATTCAGATGTCTTTCGTTCCTGAGTGTGAAGTTAGCGACTCATGTTTGGGCAGAAGAGTAAGGTTTCACGCTTTCAGTCAGCTTCCTTGCCATTTTCCCCTGGAGATTTTCTTTGCTGGGCAGCCAGAGTTTGTCCTTTGGATTTCTTTCTGATAAAGAGGAAATGGAAAGGAAATGAGAAGAGTTATGGAAGAGAAATCATGAATTCACCAGTGTTGAACTGAAGGAAAATCTGTTATCATTAAGGTCTAGTTCAAAGTTTCAGCGTTGTTGTCTGTGAAAGGTATTTACAGAATTGCTAGGGAATGTAAAAAGCAATAAGGATAACTATAAGAGAGAAAGGAAGGGAGGGGTAACTTTTATACATACATCAGAGTGCTATATTTATAGACATAATTTATTCTCATACTTGTATTTTTTCTTACAGCATTGGAAGGCAAGAAAACAATTATATGTATTGGAAATTATATGACTTTTGGAAGATAATTTTCTTGTTAGAAATCTTATTAAATGATTTATCTGTAATTAATGTCCACATTTTATCTGTATAATCACAATTACAGATTTTATTGTTAAATTAATCTTTGTTCCTTCTTGCTTTCCTGCTTACTTGATGGGTTCTGTGTTTTATCATAAAAAAAAACCTTAATCAATAATTCACTGTAATTGCTTTCCAACTCAAACAAAAGGAAGCAAAAGGAATTTGTACTATTGAGATAAAGGCTTTTCATTCATTACAGCACAAAGACTTAAGGACAGAAGCAAAGTTTAATAGCAATCTTTTTAAAAAATTATCAAGTAATAATATTTTTTACTTACACAGATAATACTGTGGTTTTTGAGTTAGCTCAGAATGTATTAACTTCTTCTACTGAACAATAATAATTGATTTATTTTGCTTCTTTCCTCTAAAGGTCATTGAGTTTTGCATATCATGTCACATTGTGGTCCTCCAGCACCCTCTAGTTGTAAAATTCTGTCTGTTGACTTATTTCCAGTACGAGGTGCAAACTGTATAGAAGGTATGAAATATTACTTAATATTATGAAGAAAAAGTGCTAATTTTAAAAAAATGAATGGACATAAAATCAGTGGGCAGCTACGGAAACATGCCACACCATATGGTTTGAAAAATGTAGAAAATATGACATCTGATTAGTAGTAAAGGTGAAGCTTAAGAAGAACACATTAGTAACTGGATCATCCGGTCACGATGTGTGAACGAACTGCATGATTCAGAAATCTGTTTCTAATGGAGACACCATCTGTGTTTTAGCTGGCATTTGCTTTAAGTTCTCCTCTTGACTGGTAGGTGAGATTTCTGTTCTACTTTTCACATAAACCTCAGTATTTTTTCGTAATAAAGCATCAAGGGGTAGCACCCTTTCCTTCCAAGTGTTAGGGCCTTGGAAGCATCTTTATACTTCAGGTTTTTAGAATGCTTTAGCAGGAATTCCTGCTTTAGATATGAATTAATGCACTGCTTCATCCACAAATTGAAGCTACACAATAAGTAAGGATGTGACCTGAACGGGTTATCAGCTGGGTGTGTGAAATGGACTGCCTGAAGTTATTTGCTTCATTCTCAAAACATGGAAATCTACTCTTTGTTCGGTGGTGCTGGTTAGACTTGTACTTGATACCCAGTTGTAAGAACAGCTGTGCCAGTGATTTGGGGCTCCTCCTCTTTCTTCAGTCTCCTTTTAATTCTGTCTGAGAGAGTACATGTGAGCTGCATACCTTTGGAGTGAAGAAATTAGTTAATTTTTGTAAGTCTGACCACTTAGAAACATTGCCAAGCAGGTTTCATTCTTCTCAGTCTTCAGATCCATTTGGTCTTGGTAACAGAAGGCTGTAACTAAAAAGAAAGCTGGTTCCATTATTCATTAAAGAGAATGTAGTAATGTTGCCTTTTGGGGCAGTTGCAGTGAGCGTGACCCACAGAGATTGATCTGCTTATGCCAGTATTTTGAAGGAAATACTGACAGTAGTTACCCTAACTTACTTTAAAATACTTCACCCTGGGGAGAGAAGATAATTTACTTAAGAAATCTGCCATAAATATTTAGGTAATTTATGCGGAGACTTTACAATACAGTTGAGACCATTGGTCTCTTCTTCTTCAATTCCAGCAGCTTAAGCATTGCAGTTATTGAATGACTCGTGCTGAGGATATTTATAGAACAGATAGCAATACATTATTTATTTGCAGAGAGTGCAACCTGAGTGTATGCAATGTCAAGTGATTTGTCAGGCTATAGAGATAACTTAGTGCTGAAATGAGTACAAATGTGGTGTGTAGCAGATAAGGGAATGATAGAACACCATTACTCGATGCTTTGGTGTACTAATTCTGGGATTAGTTGAGAAAAAAAAAAAAGAGAGAAGAAATTCAGGTTCAGAGAGATTAAATAATAGTACTCGTATCTACAGTTTCATTTGCTGGATGTAGTAATAATATGGTATAATGGTTGCCTTCTTTTTATAAAAATACAAAAATTTGCTATAAAAAAATCATTCATCTGCGGTGCCAGAAAGATACAAAACCTCTTTCCATAGGAGGCTCTACATTGGAATAAAGGACGACTGAAATTTAGTCCTAAACAGACAAATTCTCATCGTTACAGTTGTGTCTCTACCACTGTAGGAAAATACCTGTGCTGCTCGCAGCGTGCCCTTGTGTTTTGACTGAGTTGGAAAACTTGCTGCCTGTCCACCTCCCAGAACCTGTCCTCACTCCTTCCGTGACAGTGGTAGACGTGAGAACAAGGTCACGCGGCTTTTCTGAATTCCTTCTGAAAACCCTTCATTGCTATGAATACATCCACCCTGCAGTCCCTGAAACGTCTGCAGCTAACACAGGCTTACCAAAATTAGCTTTAAACTTGCTGTTTGGGGACTGCTAGCAATGCAGCCATGGCAACGTGAGCAGAGGCAGGGAAGCCTACCTGCTGGTGTGGGAAAACAAGCTGAATTTGGTGTTAACCCCCACTCAGATTGCTGCTGCCCTTAAAGTTAGCTCACAGGGATGTTTACCAGCTCGTGCCTGTGTAATATAGATGAACTCCACGTGACGCACGGTCGGATGGAGCTGGATTGTTTTCTTCCACTAATGATGCGGGAGATGCTGCTGTAAAATGTGTCTTGATGTCATGAGGCACTTCTGCCATATTTAACTTCATGTTCTGACAGAAGTGTTCACTGGTAGTGCCAAAAATGAAACTCATCATGCTGAACCAATGCAAGTGTAAAAGAGTGAGTGGGATTTGGCCATCTGAGCATGAAGGAGATTGTCTGCTGCATCTTAGTCATGCAGACTATCCCCTAAAAGAGACATTCTGTTTAAAGGACTAACACTGGTAATGATTATTGGATTATGACATTGAAATCATGGGTCTGTGCCCACTGCCCTGGGCAGCCTGTTCATTCCCCTCTGCTCTCTGTGAGCACTTGTAGCTGCCATCAGGCCTTCCTTAGGCTGAACAAACCAATGGACTGCTCCTCGTACCTTCACCGTCTTCCTAATCCTCCTTTGAACGCTTTCTGATATTTTTATGTCCTTCTGATGTTGCGGCACCCAGACCCACACGCAACGCTCAGGGTGAGGCTGCAGAGCACAGAGCAGAGGGGGCAGTCCCTTCCCTCACCCAGTGTCAGTGCGGGTGGCAATAGGCCACACAACATGCTTTGAGAGAAGAAAGCATGAAGGCTGTGAAGCAAAAAGGATGCAGTTTTGGATAACTCTTTCCCACCTGATGAGTCCTTCAGGCTGTGGCAGTAGATCAGTTATTTTTTCAGGCACGTGCCTGTTTCTTTCCATGAACATCACGGTGGGAATCATTTTTCATGTAGGGAAGCAAAGTCAAAGAGTTTCTGGGGCCCCAGGAAACCTTCCTGAGTACAGCAGATCAAGCTGCTGTACCGCTGCCATCCACAAAGATAAAGCCACCTGCTCCTGCTGCTGACGCATCCTGCTGTGTGGGCATGAACCTTCCGGAGGGGCTTCAGGATCGGGTGACTGCAGAAGCCATCTTCTTCTTCTCAAGCAAATACAAACAGCATCCAGCATCCAGCGTGAGCTGTAATCAGCTTCATGGAATTAAGCTTTTATCTTTATCTGCTAATACTTTGTACTGAAGGGAAGATTTCTTTAAAAAAACTTTATCTAAAATGGAAAGGTGCACATATAGAACAGTGGGTGGCATTGGCCCTCCACAGCCGAATTTAATTGCACGAGTACTTGCTTGTTTTCTCTTGTCTTAGAGCTCTTCTCTTCCAGGGATAATGAAGCCAGGATGGCTCCAGAGCATCGACAGCTGTCAGAGTGCTTGTGGCTGCTGTACAGGAGCACAGAGATGAACCCCGCCTTTTGTACCTGCCTTGGGTGGCTGCATGTGCTGCAAACAGAAACCAAAACATACAGCTACGCTTCGCAAAGCCTGTGCCTTAGCAATGGCATCTTCATCACTGTTGCCACTGGACGTTCTCTGCAACAGAGAGGCACTTTGCTTGGAAAAATAACAGCATCAGCGCCATAGTAATACTCCCAGACACTGCAGTTTCACGGGAGCGTTTTATACCACTGCTGAGGAATTCTGACTTTTACGGATTTCACCATGGGAGACTTTAAACAGAAAGTCCGTATCCAATTTGGTAGCACTTTATGATATCATCTGTTACCCGTAAGCACGCTTTATTGCTTTATTTGTCACGTGCTTCCATATTGTTCCCATTTGGGGAACAGGAATTTTTCTAAGTATACGAGTTGTTAAATTGTACTACAGTTTATCCTATCTTTTCCAAGGGATATAAGAAGGAGACAGTGTATTTTACATTACCCTGTTCTTGCAGTGAGTTTACTAGTCTCCGTGAAGAATGTCTTGATGAAATTAAATAGGTGGAAAAAAACTTCATGGAGTGTGCAAATGAAACAGCCAGGAATAAATCCATTTATGCAGGACTCACGCTGAGAGGCTGATGAGTTTTGATGATTGGAATAAATTATTTTGGCTGGAAGGAGATTCCATCTTTTAAAGGCAGGACGGCATTGAACCTTACAGTAGTTCACAGTCTGCAACCCAACAAAATAGTGTTATGGAAGTGACCGGGTGACAAAGGTCTGTAGTGACCTTGTAACTGAGCTGTATAAGAATGCTCCCCTGCAGTGTGTGCTGCCTAACAGGTCACACTACATGATTGCAGCTGATGAAGTGACATTTTCTTTGGCTGAGCAGTATGGTGATTGCTGCTGGCTGGCGTGCGGTGCATGACTGAAGGCACACTACCACATAGAATAGGTCTGAACACCTCTACTCTTGAAAGTCCCAAGCGAGGGCCTGCAGCTAAGCATCTCACCCAGTACCTACAGAGAGACAGGGCTCTCTTCCCAAGACCTCCTGTGCAAATCTGGTAATCTATGTCCTTGGCTTTTTTTACCCTCTGCTGCACTGAGTATGGTAGCAGTGCTACTTTCCTTTCAGCTAATGGCCTTTTGTTAAGATTGGATCTGGCTGGGTTGAAAATATTCTCTTGCTGTACCTTGTACACTGCCTTAAGGCACTACTGTGATGCACACAAATAATTATAACTAATATGTCAGTCATTAAGAATAGTTGTGGTCACAGACAGAAGCATTATCTGTATTTGTCTCTCCGTTTCTTGAGGTGGTCTGCCTCTCATTTCAGGTACTTGACGTTCCTGATCATTTACGTTGGTTTTGCTGTAGAATTGTTTCTGCTCTACTCTCAGAGGAGAATTGAACTCCCTTTATGTGTACGTTCCTCCCTTTTAATATTACTCCTTCCTTAAAATATCCTAACAATTCCTTCCTCAGATGTAAACTCTGCAGAAGAATCTGCAGAAAAAAAAGTTGTTTATTCTAAAACGGTACATTTAGAACTAGATGTACACATGCACACACGTCCATACACAGTATAGTAGCTTTCTTAGGACTAACTGTTCATGAAAATAGATTCTCAGCATTTAATGACTCAATGGTATTATCCTTTCCCGTTTTTAATATTATTGTTTGGCAAGTATTTTTGAAGTACATCAACATTATACTGTGTTTTTTTCCAGTCCTCTGCAAAATAAGCCATCCCCTCCCATAGCATTGGGTCAACTGTGTGGGCCATGTGGAATCACAGACTGAAGGAAATTGTGCATTCAGAACAAACATGATGTGTAATGTAGTCAATAGCTACTCCTTTGTAAAGAAAAACAGTGATTAGTTGGTATTATTTTACCAGGTTGTCAATATTAGCAATACTCTATTGTAGTTATATTACTAAGTTGAAATGTCTCTCATAAATTGGGTAACAAAAAGCATGGACATATTTTCTGAGGTTACCTCAATCCTTGAGATTGGAATCCCAGATTAGGTGATACGGTCTCTCATTTATAGGACAATAAATCCACACCAGTGTAGATGTAATCACTGGGGACTGGTTTATATGCAGGAAATTAAAAGTAAATTCCACCCATTTATCTTAATCACAGATAGATTGCTACCTCCTTCAGATGAAGGAAGCCAAGCCTACACTCAAAGGAAAAGCTTCAAGGAGCCTGGAAGGAGTGATGTTTCCCATCCATTTCACTTTGCTGCTGTTCCATGGGATATTGTTGTAAATAATGATCCATAGGTATCACACAATCGTTTGTCAACACCGAGCTGCTGTCCCAGTGAGACCGTGTATTGAGATCAGTTGTAATTAACATAAAGTAATGGAGAAAGTGGTGCTGCAAAATGCAACGTTCTGGACCACAGCTTTTTAAGGCCTCGATGCACTATGCTGGAGGATGGTGACAGGAAGCCAGATGTGTAGTAGTGCTGAGGACCCAGCTATCTGCGCACATCCTCGTTCCGCAAGCATCTTGTTTGGGCAGTGTAATTTGAAAGCAATAAGGTAAGTCTCAGGTTAAATGGTGACTAAATAGACACTGAGAATGGCCAGCAGTTCACAGCATCACAGAATTGCAGGGGTTGGAAGGGACCTCTGGAGATCATCGAGTCCAACCCCCTGCCAAAGCTGCTCCCTAGCCCAGGTTGCACAGGTAGGTGTCCAGGCAGGTCTTGACAACGTGGTGAGATTTCACCAGGCATGGAGCACAGAGACTTCATTTTGTTCATCTCAACAACCTTCCTCTGTAAAATAAATGAAGTTTCAGTAAGGACAAGCAGCATAATTTGCGTTGTTATTGATGTCACAAATATTGTAAGTAGAAAATGCACTGTAAGCTCTGCAATTAACTTCTATATTTGAAGCAATCAAGCAATTAGAAGAAAGGCATTTTCTGAGATGTAGATGTAGCTCTAGTCCTAACTGTGGAATTCAGCGCCTCGTGAGAACCACTTGTTTTCCTTACTATTTTACTTTTTTCTACCGCAAAAGTTTGACGTTATCACTGCCTTTTATCACAGCAGTCACTGGGAGGATATGTGCATGCGGAGGTGAGAGTAAAAACATCTGTTATCTGTACCATGAACCAGTTCTGGGCCTGAGCCACTGGAGTGGCTCTTGGGAGCTAAAAATAAACTTCGGTTGATCACAACTCCGCACATCTCCGTGATAACTCCACGGTGGGCTACTTTTTGACAAAATGGTTTTCTCAAAAATTGCTGGTGTCACACGAGTCAGCAGGGAATCCAAAGGACATTTTTATTGCTTAGAGATCATGAAGATAAGGGCAAGAGATCTGACGTTTCACAGAATGGTCATTTAATGGTATTTCCTAGTTTTGATGGGCTTTTTAAAAGAGCAGGATAAAATGCCCACAGTGGCTTATCAAACAAAAATATCTTCATATCTGTGGGGCATTTCGAGAACAAAGGAATCATTATCTTGTCTCAGGCAATTCTAGTTTTCTGCAAACATCATTTATTTTTTTTAATTTTGCTAAGTGCTTGATTACCATAGTACCATTTCTTACAACCGCATAACTTGTCTTTCACTTACTTGTGTCAGAAAATAAATTCCTTTAACAATTGCTGAAACATTTTTGTATGATTGATATATATTTTTTTCTGTTCTTCTTATAAAGCACATAACAGAATGCTTGGTTGGTCTGTGCTTAATTTCTCACTGTCACTTTAGCCTTTGTTTTCCCAGTGATGGAAGCCCTGACCAAGCTATCGAATGATAGAAGCGATCTTAATAAGGTAGACTGCAGTAACATAACCAGTCCTCAGCATGAACACTTTCATTTCTTATAAGAAATATTAGGTTTGGGGTGGGGTTTTTTGTTTCACTTTTAGAAATTTACATGCTCACACAATGAAATATCCACCTTGACACAATTTATTTTATTTATTTACTTATTTATAATCTCTGACCTAATTTTCAGTTACCCGAGGACAAATAAAACCGTATTACATTGCCAGCTCAGTATGAAGTGGTTATGCCTTTGACTAGCAGCCTCCTTATAAGTGCCTGGATATCTTCTGGTGTTACCATGGGGCTCAGAAGGGTAGCACCCCAGTGGAAGAAACAAAATATTCTTATTGGCTTGTATTTTCCTTTAAACGTTTTAGTGTGTGGTTTATGAACTCAGAGAATCTAGACAGAGAGCTTATTTGAAAAGTCCCATACCTCAGCAGAGCACAGTCCATCAGTATATGAAGTCCTACGTCTTCATCAGCCCCAAAGGGCTCTTCTCTGTGAATAATGAGTGATGCATTTCTCACAGGTGACAGAATGGATGCGAGGCTTAAAGAGGAACTGCAGTGATTAACAGCTGACCTGAAGGATGGGTGTAAGGTTCGTATTTCAAACATAGATGTCAGTGCAGAAAAGGAATAAGAACATGACGAGAATAAAAAGCAAGGCTGGAGTCAAGGCTGGCGCTGCTGATGGAACAGATGGGAAAGGTGGCAGATGAAAAGAGCGAGGATCAAGGCTGACTGTTGCCGTCTAAAGCAAAAAAAAATGCAACACATTTGAATTAGCTGTACTCCGCAGGGGAAATACGGATGGTAAAATCAAAATAACAGGAGAGGAAACAAGATTCTGGTGGCAATGCTTTGGAGAAACTTTCCATCGAAAGACAGGCAAGGATGAGGACAGCAAGAAAGAAGAGAGGTAGAATGCAGGCAGGACAAGAATAAGAAACGTATCCCATGGAACTGAGATGAAGCAATGGAAGTTTTTATCCCACTGGAAGGAATGGGAAGGTCTTGGCACTTCTAAGGAGAAGATACTGCTAGACAAGAGCCACAGGTTTCATACGCATAATCGAATCTGAAGGGGTTCCTTTTGGTTTTCGTTTCTGGAGTCTTAATAATACCATATCTCAGTAGGAAAAATTGGAGCAATCAGTAGCAGATTTTCTACGCACATAGATAGCTCTACACATATGGGGTTTTATCTGCAAAATAAATCTAACTTTTCTTGCAAATGGCAAGAATGCAAGTAGATCACATAAATATAATGAATAATAATAAATCCCAATTCACTATAAATGCCTCATATTTGTTCAGCTAAACAAGCCGCAGCAAAAGCTATAGAGCAAAAGGAACTTAAATTTCCTGATTATCGCTAATTATTTCACATTATTTATACCACTGGGTAGAGATGTCTACTCTTTCCATCAGAATCACATCATAGGAGTTAGCGTAAGCTATTTCTTAGTGCCAATCATCACCAGGTTGATGTACTGTTAATGAGAACAGGACATGTTTGTTAATCAGCAGAGGAAGCAGAATGAGCATGGGAGATCGGGATGTACTTTTTATTTTTAAAAGGACTCTTGAGATACAGCATGAACATATGGGACTAAACAATTTAAGAAAGATTTGGAACTCAAAACTTGTGTTGATATTTGCTTTTTTATTTACATTTAGCGGTGTTTGCAGAGGTTTTCCAGATTTCAAAAATCCAAAGACAGTAATTTTTGCGTAGGGAAGAATTTCTCAAGCAGCCATGGAAGCAAAGGGTTCATTCACAAGGTCTTGTGCAAAAATGGCACGTTCAAATCTTTTTTTTTTTTTTTTCTGATAAATATTTTTGCTGTGAAAATTATCCCAAGCGTGTAAGGTAAGGCCAGATGGGACAGCCATAACCGTTTAATCTGAGCTCTTGCCAAGCATGTACTTGGCATACTAAGGCATGCACTCCACAGACGTTCCTGACTGGTAAGTATGTGAAGTAAGCACTACGTTTCAGACTTTGAGGCTAAAATTTCCCCTTCTTTAGTCATCCCCAAGTGTCTGTCTACATCCTCTGTGCACCTGCAGAAACATGAACATTTCCTTGCACTGCAGCCAGGACGAATCGCTGAGGATACATGCTCCAGATAAAATCCTATTTATTTTGGACTAGTACGTAGGTTAGTTAGCCCTTTTAGCTTCCTCATCAGCCTCTGCTGTGTGTTCAGACTATCATCTACTGGAATCTACTAGATCAAATACAGCCATGATCGTATCCCGCACTCTTCGCAATAGGTAGTAAATCTCTCCCAGACCTTTTATGAAATCAGGATTGGGTACTTAGCCTTTTCAGGGGGTTGACATCTTATTATTGGCTATCTGGCCTTCTGTCATCTGTCTTTGTTTTCATTGTTATTGCACTGCTATGTTCCTTTCAACAAGTGATTGATGCTTATTATTAAGAGTTCCCCTGTTGATGCTTTGTTCAGATCCTGAACTAATGCATTTTTATATGAGCTTTTACTGAGGATTTAGAAGAATGCATATGAAAATATGATCTGTTTTTTAAGATTACAGTCCTTACATAGCTCTTGGTAGATTCTTTTTGCTTTTCTCGAGAAATAAATAAATAAATACTCAATATAATTCCCAGTAATGCGGCCTAATTTTTATTTTATGTGCAGTGTTAATGAGTATGTCTATTCTTAGTACATGATCATAAATTATTATCAACTGTAAATTTTTTTCTCCATTGCCCTCTTGTGTCTTTCCAATTAGAGTAGGACTTGTAAAAAATGGACTATTGAAGAAAGCCTTGTCATTAGCATTTTTCCTCGTTAACAAATTCTGATTAAACTGTTTTCTCGCTGATTCACTAGCCCATGCTGTCCTTTTGGAATTACTCATCTCAGCTGAGAACTTCTATTTTTTTTTTTGCTGTCACACCAGCATATGGCCACATAACTACCGACTTGACATTACTTTTCTGTGTGTTCTGACGTGACAAACCTGGAATATTATGCATATACACGGTCACAATCACATTATCTATGATGTATACACGCAGAGCTCTTTAATGGGGACGTAGAAAATCAGTGGCCAGATTGGTGTCTGCTGCGGCTGCCTGGCAATTATTAACTCACCACAGATAAGCTGTGAAAAACAAAAACAAATAGCTTGTTATTCAGGTCACTTTTACATGATCTACCTGTGACCTGTAGGTCTCAGATGTGACTCAGGTGAGTCTGCCCGCCTTGTAGTGCCTGCTGCAGCAGCATCCAGACTCAGTTTGGCACTGGTACACAGGCTGGAGGAAATAATAAAGTCACATTTCACTACCTGACCAGATGAAACATACATCAGCACGAGTTACTCTTCGTGTTGGTGATGAAGATCTCGATGCGCGTGTGGAATAGCGCTGTTCTCTAAGACACAACACGAGGAAAAAAAAACAAAACAAAACCAAAACAAAACCTCAGCTGAAGGATTCAAATCCTTCCCATGCCTTTAAAGACAACCAGTCCAAAGAACGGGGGTTTCTGTAGAGTTCGGCTGCCAGCACTGCAGCTTTGTTTTTAAGAATTCTTCACGCTGCAGCTAGAACGTGCGCTGATCAAAAAAAAAAAACCGTTTGGTTTTGTGGGTTTTTTTTTTTTGTTTTTTTTTTCCTTCTTTTCTCGGGAAACACTAAAACACATCATTCCATCTTCGCCGCATTTCGGCCTCCGCTGGTACGGGTGAGGGGACCGCGCCGCCCTCCCACGCCGCTGTCCGCGGTGCTGAACGCCGCCGCGTGCCCGCGCTCGGAGGGGCGGGGCTGCGGGGTGCGCGCTCCCGCGAGCGTCCCCGCCCGCGCGGGGCCGGGCCGGGCGCGCTCAGCAGTGGGAGCGCAGCGGCGCCGCCGCCGACGGCACGCGGCTCATTTCCGGAGCCGGGACGGACAGCGGAGCGGCGGCAGCAGCGGATCGGGAACGGCGGCAGCTCGGGAACGGCGGCGTCTCCCGCTCTCGGTTCCTCCCCGCCCCCGGAGGGTCTAATTCGGGCTGCGAAGCGCGGACGGACGGACGGACGGACGGACGGACGGGCGGGCGGGCGGACGGAAGGGCCGTTTTCCGTGGCTCGGTGGATGCTCTCCTTTTCCTGGCAATGCAAAAGATTATGCATATTTCTGTCTGCCTGGCTCCCGTGTTGTGGGGACTGATCTGGGGGGCCCATTCCAACAGCATACAGATCGGTAGGTGCCCGCGCCGCCGCGCATCCCCCCCCCCCCCCCCCCCATCCCCCCATCCCCCCATCCACACCCCCCCCCCCCCCCTTTTCCTCCGGCTGATGCTCGTGTGGTGTGCCCGCAGGAGGGCTGTTCCCGAGGGGCGCCGACCAGGAGTACAGCGCGTTCCGGGTGGGCATGGTGCAGTTCTCCACGTCCGAATTCAGGCTCACGCCGCACATCGACAACCTGGAGGTCGCCAACAGCTTCGCCGTCACCAACGCCTGTGAGTAGCCGGGGGAGGGACCGAGCGGCACCCCGGGGGGGATGGAGGACGAGGGGTCTCCGCGCGCAGCTCCGGAGGAGCCTTAAAGATGGAGCCCGCCGCCCCCACCGAGCGCCGTCAGCCATCTTACCGCGCCGGGGTTGCGGGGATGCTGCCCGGCTCCGCCTCGGGTGCGGAGCACGTGCGTGGCCCCGGAGGAGCGCTCCTCCCAGCGAGGACCGCGCCTTGCCCTGTCCCCCGTTGTGGGGTGCTGAAGTCGGTTGGTGTAGCGTCCCTCCTCCGGCTTCGGCTGTGCGAACGCAGCCCTGAGCCGGCCGTGCAGGGGGGTGGGGGGGGGCTCCGGCGATGGAGCTCTCGAGCACGAGGATTTGCCGTGTGCGTGGCTGAGATGCTCAGCCAAGCGGAGCGGAGCGCGCTCGCCGGCGTTCTGTGTCGCCGATGTCGATGACGGCTCCGGCGTGCTCCTCAGTGCCGGGAAATGGGTGAAATCCTCAAAAGCCATTTGAGGAAAACACGGGGGAAGGTTTTTTTTGTTTTTTTGTTTTTTTTTCCTACGAGGCAGCTCCGTCCTGCCTCCTCCACCCCTGTGTCGAAGAGCGAGCCTGTGAGCGCAGCTGCCCGCTTCCTGACCTGTGCCACCTTCCCTGGGTGGCTGTGCTGGTTTACAGGCACGAGGGCTCTCCTCTACCTGGTCCAGGGCTTCCATCGCAGGGAGCACTTTGCGCGCCTCAGCTGCTGCTGATGGCTGAGAGAGGTTACCTCGGCTGTGGGAGTTCGGCTGGCAAGCGAACCGTCTGCTGCAAGGGACGGCAGTGTTCCCTTGGTTGCCTCCCAAGGAAGGTGCGGTTGGAGGGAAGGGAACTCTGAAGGCGAGAAGCAAAATTCAGCAGTTGATGAATTTTCCGAGCGCTGCGCGTGCGAGTGGTTAAGGAGGCTCCATTTTACCCCTCCCCTCTATCTCTTGGAGTCGTTCTGGTTTAGCGAGCAAACCGGCCGATTGTTATTTCGAGGGTCCTGTGCGAGGAGCTCACCCCCAAAACCCAACAGCTGAGTGGGAAGAAGGGCGCAGAAACGCGAAGCGTGAACACCTCAGCGCCGTGCCCCGGTTATTTCACTGATTTTCCTTAAGCAGCAGCGGGCTCACACCTTGGCACCAGGCACTGACCTCCTTCTGCCCGAAGCAACGCGGTGAGTGAGTGCTGCGGTGCGGTGCCAGCACTGCCCCTCCCCATGCCGTCCCCTTATGGGCCCTTGGCCAGCAGGTGGCAGCCGGCGGCCACCAGGGACCCCACCACCCCAACCTTCCCCCCCCCCTCCCCCCCCCCCAAGCCTTCCTGGGGAGAGCTGGTGCTTGGGGGTCACCGCTGCCGTCTGATAGCAGTTGGACGCCTCACAGGGCAGCAGCGTCGGGAGGCTTCATGCTTGCGATGAAGGTGCATTCTGCAGGCTGGTGGCACGATGAGGAGAGCTGTTCGCTGCCGTGATTGTAACTGCGTGCTTCCAGAGCAACGGGTTGTGCTTAATCCTCTTTGAGAACTCGCGGCGATTGAGAGGGAGACGAGCTGCGTAACAGAAGCACATGCTAGCAAGGCAGTTCACTCTTACCAAAACCTCCTTGGCTTGTAGCAGCCGAGGTACAGCACTCACGGGGAACTGGGTGGTGTCCAAAAATTGCACTTTATTCTCCTCCAGCTAATTGAGTCTGAGCTAACTGGAGAAGTGCTGTCGATCGGCAGCATCAGATTTTCACTAAAAAATCGTTAATTCCATCAAAAGGATAAACCTAGTGAACACGGAATACTTTCCTCTTAAACCTTCCAACCTGAGTGGGGATAGCTGTGTTACATATGCACGTACTTTTAGGATATTGGGGTCACCTAAAGAGAAGTCTCCCGTGGAGTACTATAAAGCCTTCCTAACCCTAAGGAGGCTTTCATACAGTGGTTTCAGCACAGAGGTAACATATGAATGATCTGAGATGTTTAATCCTGCTGGCTCAAGAGCCAGTGTTGAGCTTTTCCATCTTAAATCAAGTCCTACGGCTCTGCAGGGATCACTGCACCATGACATTGTGACAAGGGGATGCTGATTCATGCATAAACCTTAGACCCTTTCACTATATCTTCAACCGGCAGCTTTGAAAACGTATGAATATCCAGCACGTTGCAACTTGTGAGTCATGACAAAGGTTTTCCCAGCCATTTTGGAATATAATGCTAGAGACAGCGTCCTTAAAGGAATAGCATGCAAAACAGTTAAAGATTAAGCCAAAATATACCCAGTGCTGGTAAAGATGGAACAACTTCAGATGCGTTTATTTGAATTGAAATTCCTTAGGACTGAGCACAGATGTGTTTTCCAGTGAGTGATTAAAACCGACTTCGGAGGAAAGGAGGAATTCGTTAAATGCTTATGTTTCAATTCATTCCTTGTCCCTGTTCCTTTTCACTATAAAACATTTCTCAGGCTCAGGGAGCGCTCCTGAAATTTCTATACCCCCCTTGTGATTAAAATGGGCAAAATCAAATGGGCTTCTGCAATAAAATACCATCTTTCCTGCAGGTTGTACCTTAAAATATGCTTTTGCTGCTTTAAAAGCGTTTCTCCCTTAAAAATCAAGCTTGAACATCCTTCCAACCATGAGAGCTGTACCTGAAGAAACCTGGGGTATCTACTGTGTGACTGTGCTGTCCCTGCTGGCTCTCTTTGCTCCTGGCTCGCAGGGAATTTTCACGCAGACGTGTGGTACAATTGTGAAAGCTTTGGCTCGTCTGCTCAACTTCCCAGATTTTTATTATGTGATTATTGCGTGGATGCCGTCCGTATATCTAAAGTAAAAAAACTGCCACGCAGTTTTGAATATAGATGAACGTATATTTTATCTTTATAAACCTCGAAATGAATTTTATTTAATAGCAATTTGTGAGTAGTATATCAATTCCAACCAAACTCTTAAATCAACCGACATATCAGTCGACTTCTTCAATATATTCCTGTGCTTGTGCACGCTTTTATTTCTTTTTAATATATAAACACGGATTTATGCTGATGAAAGCTTTAATTTACACCAGCTTTCACAGGACAATTGATTGTGCACATGGCTGAGGATGTACTTCACTCTTATATGGGCAAAGACTTCTGTACTACCTACCCAGTGTGCGTTACACATACTAAACCTAGGACCAGTGCATGAAGTAATACTGCTGATTTCTTCAGCTCTTTTTCAGGCTTCTTGTTCTCAAAATATTGTTGACAGTTAAGACAAGTTCAGTAGATTTCGTTCTTTCAGAACAGTTGGTAATTATTAGGGAAGTGCACACATTGAAACAGACAGATTTTCTGTTTGTTACGTAGAAAATTAAGATAACCCGCAGAAGTCAATTTGTGAGGCGCCTTCTTTGAAAGAATGCTTAAACTGTTATTCTGTTGTTGACCAAAAGAATATTTGCTTTAGGGAAAGGTGATTTTAAATTAATGAATTTCTCATATATTCTGTTTGTGCTAATATTTAGGAAACTGAAAGGAGAAATTAGCGCACAATAAGCATAAATGTATGTCTGTATGTATGTCTCTCTATTACATGTATTCACAAATATACATACATATGTAATTTTATATACACACTGAAAAACTGTTCTGGATGCAAGATAAAGCAAAAAGAGGACTCCACTGCCCATTTTCTGAAGAGGATTGTCTCAGAGCTCTTACTGTTAAAGATTTATCATTTTAAGTCAGTTCTCACCCCTTATAAGTGAACTGAGAGCATGAATTGGTAATATATTATATTGAAGGATCGTGCCCGTGTTCCGTAACTAACATCCCCAGGGCTGAAGGCAAAGAGTACCAGGTCAGACTGAAAGCAGTACTGAAAACACGAGCATTTTAGATGCATATGTCAGACTGTAGTTATGTGTGTGGGAATGGGCTTCTCACGGAACAGTTAACTGGAGCATGGGAGGAAGAGGATTTTTCCACAGTCTTGAAGCTGCTCATTGTGTTTTATCAGAACACACATACAGTGACACCTGCTTCTAGGAGACCACAGATGATGGGTTAATTCCTTTGGCACTATAGGTTTCTGCATGTTTTTGTAAGGAACATATAGGTTTGTATAGCACCGTTACTGTTTCATATTGAAGTCTTAGTTTTGTCTTTAATGAGTTCATTGAAAAATCTGTGCTGGCTACAAGTACGCATTAGATGTAACATTAAAACTGGAAAAGGGCCTTGATTTAAGTCACAAAGTTCTGTTGGTAATGAATTCGTTACGGAAAAACAATAAGGAGTGAGAAAAAAAAAAAAAAAAACGTCAGATGAACACACAGTGAGTGCATGTTTTAAAAGGGATAAATTAAGGAGTGAAAGCAGACCTTAAACAGCCAGATGTTGAGCTGAGCCATGCTGCACCTCCTTAAATCAGTCACTGTGCTGAAGTACTGAAGGCTTTTTTTATTGTTTTGTCTTTGTTCGGCTTGGTTAATGTAGTTACTGGGTGGTATAGATGTCTCGAAAAATAATTCTGTAGGAGCTGTTTCATTTCTTCACTTACCTTCATTTTCTATTCTTTGAAGAAAGGTGCTTGAATCAGGGGGTTTAGGGGGAGATGACCTTTTTTCCTTCCCCACTGGGGAGACAAATAAGGAGAACGACTGAGTCTGTCCTAAATTTGATTTTGTTTGTATTTAATACACTTAATTACGGCTAACCATTTCATGAGTGACTCCAAACTTTAATAAGAAAGAAGATGCTTATTGTTCTGCGAGGAGGTGAGGTTCAGCTTCGATTACTGCTGTCTCCTCCCACCTTTTCCCATACCCATCCCAGAAATTAATCGGATCTTTTCAGAGTGGAAATGTTACAAGCAGTGGCGATAAAGGTGACAGAACAGGACACAAGCAGTGCGTTACTTCAGCTCTAATCTCCTCTTTTATTTGATATCAGAGAAGGGTATTCCGATCTGTATTCATTAAGTTAAATGTGTGTGTGATTGCTTTGTGTGCTTGGTTTGTAACTGAATTACCGATCTCTGCAGCCAGCCCCTGAATGACTTGTTGGGCTCTGGATAGTATTTTCATTACTTAACTGCAGAAGGCACATAGGCTTGCACTTTTCAATGCTGACAAAGAAATAGAGTACTCTTGTGTCTGTGGCTTGGAATGGGCAGCTTTTTGCAGGATGACTTTTTTTTTTTTTTTTTTGACGAATAAGAAAAGGAAAAGGCACAACTCAGAAGTGTTCACCTTGACCCTGACTCCTAAATACAGACTCACGCAACCGAGTGTCTGAGCTCAGTGAGAGACAGTGGCTTGTGCTGTAATACATACCAAACTGGTAAGTGAGCACACGCTTGAACTGTCTCAAGGTGGGATAGCAGAGCTAGTTCAATTTCAGGTACGTAATGCTGCATTTGATTTGATGCTGCATTGGTTAAGGCTCTGATTTGTTCACAGTGCGTGTGCTTTTACAAGTTCAGAGCATCATTTGGAGCGGGAAAGATGCCTCTGCTTCTTTGCATGCGCGCTTGATTTTCTTTTACACAATGGCGAGTGACAGAATGCCATAAGCACTCAGTGTGACAGTCAACCCAAACAGCAGTCTGATAGGTGATGTGGAGGTTTCCTCGTCGTCCACGCAGAGAGGGCTGCTTTCAGAGATCGTGTCAGCAACAGTGCCGTGAGCTCAACCCAGTGAATGTCTCCTCAACCACGGTTAGACATCGAGGGTGTTAAGAGTCTGCTTACACTCAGTGCTCCTCATGTGGTACTGGTTAGGAGTTATTTCTGACAAAATGGCTTCCAAGCCATAGTACTGCTCTTTGTTCTTGTTTTTCGCTCTCAGAACGTAGCAAATTCTATTCCACTTCACTAACACAGCTTCCCAGGGGGTCTTGGCACAGACATGGGGACCTGCGAGCAGCAAGCCTTTCCTGCAGGGTTGTGCCTTGTGCAGATGTACTATTAGGGAGTGTGTTCCAGCTGGACCTGAAAAGCAGGGTAAGTGATTTACATAGCTAGTGTATCCCAAGCTCCTACTGACATAAGCTAGGGCAGTTCACTAGCAGCAGGAGCTGCCTTGATCCACAACAGAGTCACAGTGGTGGCAAGGAGAAGCATCCCAGATTTAACCCTTTATTTCATACCCTGTCCGTAGCAGGGCCTGAATTTCACTTCTTTGCCTTTCTTGTAGCTGAATGCCCCGAGTGCCAGGCTGTTTCGGTTTGGCACAGTCTTTGTCACTTTTCTGCCTTTTTTCTGCTTCTGTTTTTAGTTGGGGAAAAAAAAAAAAAAAAAAGTTTGTAATTTTATTTCTGTCCTGATACAGAAAGGGGGAAAAGTAACACATGTCGATTAGCCAGATGCACACACAGCTTAAAAAATATCAAGCCATTTTAATTGAGCACCTGAAAACACTGTTATATAATTTTATTACACTTAAGAACCAGATAGACGTGAGAACTCGGGAAGTAGATGAGAACTGGGCCACTGTGCACTATAAATTGCAGTATTAATTTTTAGTTTTGTTCACAGCCCTACATCTACCCACCTTTCAGGTGCTTTCATCTGAAGAGAGTGGATAATGCTGAAATCTTGGAAAGAGTGACTGAAGAGTTCCTTTACAGAATAATTAG
Source organism: Oreortyx pictus (assembly GCA_036925125.1). Lineage (NCBI taxonomy): Eukaryota > Metazoa > Chordata > Aves > Galliformes > Odontophoridae > Oreortyx > Oreortyx pictus. Next base: position 66,074,687 of record JAUPFR010000005.1, read on the forward strand.
CTCAGTCCATTTGTTCAGCAAACCTGATGCAGTAGTTTGGAAACCCATAGCGATAACGCCAGACTGTTTTTGCTCAGTTAAATAAATGGTTAAGCTTCTGCTAGTGATACCAGGCGTAAAAACAGATCAAAAATTCTCGTAATGTCTTCTTACGAGTGTGTGTATGGGAACTGTTGAATCATGGCCTAAACCAGTGATCACCTGAGGCGAGCACTGAGTCAGCTATAGGAGCACAGGTGAAGGCAATGCACCTGTGTGACTGAAAGGGGTGGAGTCTGGCTCCACCTCTCCCAGACCCCATTTAAGGGCTGACCACCACTGGGGGAGGTTCTCTTGTTGGAGTTCCTTCCTTTGTGGAGGTTTTCTCCATGAGTCTCAATCCTTGGTGATGGGTGAGCGTTTCTCTTGATTGTCTCTTTTCCACCCTGATACTCTTTCTAATTACACCAGCAATAAAATGTGTTGACTAACAATATCATTTGGTGTTATTCATTTTGTTACTTTCACCTCTTATGGTGTAAAAGGTTGAATTAATATATGTATGCAAATAGTACCATTATCTGGCAAGCTGTGGGGTCACCACAGCATGCAAAGTAGTGCTTGGTACTTGGGTTTTGTAGTCTCAATCACTTCCTCAGTCTTGTGAGGAAAGAGTATGTCCGTAAGTACCCAAACGTCTTTTAGAAGTTCTGATGTCTTCACAGACTGTGAAGTACTGTTGCAATTAGTTGGTGTTTGTAGTGGAAGGCGTGGCTTATATTAAATCGTGACTTAGTCATTCGGATAAATACATATTCCGCTGTACTCCAGTATATTGAAATGTTCTGGTGGATCTGTTCATTCTTATATGGAAACTATATTTAAAAAAAAAAAAAAAGTTGGGATTGTGTTGTGATTTTTATTTTGAGTGAGTTCATTACTACCCTGGAGTTACAATTGGTACTTTATGCTGTATGCTGAAGGTGGGGAAAGTTAACACTTCATTTTGAGCTGTGTTGACTGTGTGCAATGTGGTGTTTGTTCTTCTGATGGCTCTGGTGGCATCGCTGTTTCTAGATTAAATACAGAGTAGAGACTTTAAAGTGGGGGGTTTCATGCATGTCATGTGTGGACAACACTATGTGAGTAGAGTTTTCATTTGACTGCAGTGGCAGCTGCTTTCCTAGGCATTTAAGTTAATAGGCATTGGATTTAAGGATTATGATTTTGCTGACATAAGTGTTTTCTATGATGCATCATTGTAGTGGAGATAAGAAGTCAGGGCCTGAAGCAGTGATTGAGTACCTGGTAGGAAGGCAGGGCCAACCTGGGGGAGCTCAGGTGTATGGAATGTGTAGATCCACCCCTTCCCAGACCTCGTTTAAGTGCTGGCAGTGGAGGTGGGGTGTCTTACAGGAGATCCCTGCCCACCAGAGGTGAATTCTCTTCCTTTGCTTCTGTGGCTGCTGCATTTGGGCTTATTCTCATTTGCTGTACCCTGGGAATTTGCCATCCCGCTATTACTGCTGTACTTTCCATCACGCTGTAGCATTATGATCATCTATGTGGTTCTTGTGATCCATCAGGCAAAACTTGCTTCATCCAAAGCGTTTGCTGGAATATTTGAAAAGAAAACAACTGTTTATAGGAATTAAATTCTACTTTTGGTTAGCAGATAAAACAGTATTGCCTTGTTTATTTCTGTGTTTTTTATGTAGGAAACAATTAGTCCATATTGTGCTCCGTTTCTGTGAAGGGGAAAGCAGGTGATGGCAGCAAAGTACTTGGGTTCTTTCGTTCCCTTTTTTCCTGGATTGCTGAGACAAAGCTTGTTTTAGGGTAATGTGTACAAGGAAAACATGTTCTTTTCACTCTTTAGAGGCACACAATATATGCTGTATCATATGCTGATTTTTCATTAGCTAGAAACAGGAAGCAAAACTTCAAAGGGAAGCTGACAAACAAGTAGCCTTGTAAAGATCTGGATTATTATACAGAGCATGAAGAATGAGCATTTGAAGCCTTGAAGTTAGAAAATTGGTGTGAATGGCTGTAGTGATATGCTGCTGAATAACAAATGAGAGCATCAAGTCAGAGATCAATATAACAACCTCGTTGTGGTGTGTCTGTACCTTTTTACGGGCAATGAAATAGCAGTGATCGCAAAATCTTACGCAGCCTGCAGGAATAGGCTTACTTGGTTTTCCTTCAAAATAAATCTTCAGTTGATCTGACTCACTCTGACAGCTCCTGTAGGGATGAATCCTGAAGGTCCAGGGTACGTAGCACACCGGTCAGTGCTTTGTCACCTCCAAGCGTGTGGGCAGGAGCTCTGGCCCAGGGCTGAGATGCAGGGCATTGCTCCTGGGCTTGTTGTTCATGGGAAGATACACTCCTAACTAAAATCATGTCACCTGCTGAGGTGGCAATACTACCAGCTCATAAGAGGTTGGCATGTACCAGCTGAGTGGCCTAAGTAGAGTATAATTTGTTAAAAGCTAGCAGTAACAACAGAACCTTCTAGGAATTCTGGGAACTGCCATGATAGAAATCGTTTGGACTGCAGCTTGTTTTGCTTCACGAAGTGGAATGCTATTCTGGAGTGTAATAAAAAATGTGACTTAAGAGAAATCCTAGTGAATGGAGAATGTTAGATTGAAAGCTCGTCTATGCGCTTTGGCTTTTAAAATTATTCCTCCTCTGGTTATCTTGACATCTTTGACCAGAGATATCCATTATCTCTTTCACCATTTCTGTCTTCTGTGGGTCACTCTGTGTACACAGAACTATAGCATCTTCAGGAGTTAAACTCAATGATCCTTGTGGGTTCCCTCCTACTTGGGACGGTCTATATTTCTCTTTCTCGATATACCCTATTTTCAAGATTCTCTTCCTTCCCCCATTTCCTTTCTCATCTTGTGTACTGTCTTTTCAGTGCCTGAATTACCTTGAGGCCAGGCGGGTTAACTGCTGCTGATAGCCGCAGCTGTCACAGCGGTTGGCTAAGAAGCCCTGCTACCATGGGATCATTTAAGGACTGCTTTATTTTCCCCATTAACTCTATTCTTATTGTGTATTTTGTGGATTGTTTTTTCTTTCCCTTTGAGAAATGGTTGATTTTAGTCACATTTAGTTGTGATTCGTTATCAAGTGTAGTTCATCTTTAAAAAAAAATAATCAAATAATCTCTAGGTCAGCTTGTAACACTGGAAAACAGCTCTTCAGTCCCTGTGTGGCCATGCTCCTTGCTGTGTTTGCAAGCATTTGTTTCTTAGGGTAGGGACATGTATTTATGATTTCTTTTTTCAAGCTGTCAAGTATAGTACGAGGCGAAAGAGGCAATATGTTCTCTCTTAATCTTTCATGTTTAGAGTCCTGTAAATTGGAAGCTGTTCCTAAAAGTGTCAGATTAAGGAAACTTTAACTACTTCTCAATTTGCAAATATTTTTCTCTGGCTACTGGCAGTGTTTTAAAATGTGCCATCATATAGTGGGCTATACCTTTAGTTATTGTGCCTGTGTCAGCGCTAGGTCTATGGCAGCCAGTCTCAACCATTGCCCAGGTATGGTTTAACAGTGGTGTGGACCGAGAATCGTTATCAGTAGGCCATGTAGAGTTACTTATCACTTCTCCGTTTTGGATTTAAGCTTCCCAACTGGTGGGAGCAGGGCTGGGGAATGTGCAGGGGCTCACCTGGTTTGCTGTACTGCTCTTTTCAGTATCGCAGGATATTAGGGATTCTACTGGTATGTTGTAGGTTACTTCAGGTGCTTGTTTCTGATTTTCATACTCCCACAACAGAAGTTGTGCTGATTTCTGAATAAAATCTGCTAAAATGAAAAGTGCCATTAAGAGTAACTTTGTACACTTGTTTGACGACAGACTCCGACTGTAGTGTGATGTGTCCTTCAGGGAAACTGGGTGCAGTTTTTCCCATGTTCTTCTGCAGTTCTTATTAGTGTTACCTTCTGGCAGTGCGTTATGGTGGCATTACAAACCCTAGAGCCTGTTTTGGATGCTCTCGCTGTCTAGTTTAATCCATGTATATTTTACAGGTTTGATACTTTTTCTGGGAGAAAAAGTGCATGACTATTTTAAGAGCACTCCTCTGCTCTGCTGTGTTCTACTGTGTGTGGCAGTAACAGAAATGAAATGTTTGATTTAAGAAATTGCTTTACAAAGTCTGACTTAGTCCCAAATGTGAACAGTAGCGTTAGCATTTTTCTGGAGTTGCATTCTAACTGTCACAATGGTGTAATTCTGGTCTGGGGCTTGACATTTCCCTTCAGGAGGAAGCATAAATTGAAGTGATTTGAGCTCCTTTGAGGCCTTTTTAGTTTCAGCCAGTCCTTTGTTTGCAATAATGTTAGGTAGGTGCAAAGGTCTTGCGTTTCTCTAAAGACAGACTCTTGTTTTAGTCTGTGGGCTGGTGTTTTATCAGGCTTTAACTATACTGATTTTTAAGGTGCACTTGTCTTCAGACTTACGTGATTGTGTGGTGATTTATTTACTTTTATTTCTTCATATTATGGAGGTTTTTTTTATCGGTTTTTGTTTCCCGTAAAATTATTTACTGCAGGACTTAGTTTACCTCCTGTTCTTTTTTTTTAAAAAAGCATGTGTTTTAGGATATCATGATGTTAATCTTTTGGAATGCAAAGGGAAGGGCAAAAGATTCTGCCAGTTAATTTGCAGCATAGTATGTATGACCCAATTTCAAAGCCGAGGATCCTGATTTTTGAGGTATAAATCGTATGTATAATCAGCTTGTATAAATCAGACCCTTACAACTCATGCATTGAGTCTTTTGTCTACAGACTTACAATCTGATTGTGTATTGATGTTTTTCTCTGTAATCCCTGTAGTTATTTCACTTCCTTATGTATGTCATACCCTAGTGACAAAGGGAGGACTGAAGATAGTGAGAAGCAGTTCAGAGCATTTGGGATACTCCATTTAAACTAGTCTGAACCTGTCAGAAGTCTTGATGGATTTGAATAACACATGCTTCTTAACAATTCGACTGCTTTAATATACAGGATTCCTAGTTTGAGGTTACTTTGTTTTGGATTCCAAAAGCCTGTAAGTTCTCCTGTGTTCATAAGAAGGCATTAAGAATGACTGCTGTACACATTTAGCAACTGTGCAAACACTTTCATGGTAGAACTCTTCAGCAACTGTAAATAAGAACTAGTTCGTATTGCAAAGCATCATCGGCATTTATCTGCATTACATTCGTGTCTGGATGTCCCAGGGTATGTTGCAGATTTACTATTCTAGATGTTGCGCAGCTGTATAGTAAGTGCTGATCCTCAGCCCAGAAAACTCAAAGACTGAGGTATATAATGAAGAGAGATGAAGAACTTTCTTCCATCTTTTTTACACATAGTACAAATGATGGATGGAGAGGGATTAATTTTTTTACTCAAGGTCATAGTGGATGAGTACAGTAGAGCTGCAAATGAGTATAGTTTTCCTAAGGGCTGCTGAGAAAACGCAAATTCTGTTTGACAGAAAACTTCAGTGTTTTGACATTGGTTTCCTTCCTAATAAGTGAGGGAAAACAACTCTTGAGAAATTTCTTAGGGGTAAGGTAAAAAAAAAAAAAATTCAGATAATGTTGAAGGTGGGGGAGAAGGACATGGGGGAAATGGGAAGAGAGAGAAATAGAGTGTTTATGTAAAAGGGAAACTCAAAGTCACTTTCTCCTCAGCATGATTCAGGTGCATTGTTTTAAATAGGGCTAATTAAGAAAATACTTGCCCTTTTTCTCCTTTTTCAGTTTGTGACCCACAATCCTATTTTGGATCTTAAAAGTTCCCTTTGGGGATGAGAGGGAAGAAAGTTCAAGATGTTTCAGTTGATGCAAAATGAATGTCTTACCAAAATGTTTGACTTACCCCATTTTTATATTCCACTCCAGAATCTTGGGCCATTTTATTTATCTTAACAACTCCATTACATTGTGTAAGACATGAAGTAAGCAAAATGAATAATACCAAATATTATTGTGAGCTGGTATATTTTATAGAGGGTATAATTAGGAAGATTATCGGTATGGAAAAGAGACAATCAGACTTGCAGGGAAAAACTCCACAAAAGAGGGATCTCCAACAAGAGATCCTTCCCCAGTGGTGGTCAGCCCTTAAATGGGGTCTGGGAGAGGTGGAGCCAGACTCCACCTCTTCTGGTCCACACAGGTGCATTGCCTTCACCTGTGCTCCTGCAGCTGACTCAGTGCTCACCTCAGGTGATCAATCAGTGATTCAGTGATTCAGCAGTTCTCACATACATCGTTTTCAGATAAGGACCGTTATATTCCAGGTGATACATAAAATGACCACTTCCAGTGACATTATTAATCCTTCATGCTGAATAACATCAGTATTCTGCAAACTGTCTTTTGGAGAAGAGCTGCGCCAAGATGCACAAATCATTTTTGGTGTTCTCATAGATTTCCTTGGTACACCTCTGATTACTTTAACAGTATTCTTTGGTTCAGCCAGGAGAAAGCAGCTGTAGATGTCAGGATCCTAACCTGAGTCAGTGTATTTAAAAGAGATAGTTATAGAGCTTAGCTGGTTCCTGCATAAACAGATTGCTTCTCAATTGCAGTAGAAAATATAAATTCTCAAATTGTTTTCCTCCATGACTGGATTACGCTCCCTCAGAAAGAGGGTGAGGAAGCTACTTCACTAAATGACTCGCTAACCTGCCTGTTATTTGTCGCCTTTTTGTATTGCTGTTGTTCGTGATGAAATTACATGCATCTAGTCTTAAGGGAAGCAGTTCTTCTGCCAGTAATATGTAGGCTTTTTTCAAGCTGAGATGATCTCAAATGATCATCCAACCAGTCATGAAATGGGAGTAGTTTCATTTCTCATTTAGCATTTGCAGGTAAGGCCTTGAACAATTTATCAGTCAGGGAGTTGCATAATAACTGGAAGCTTTAAAAATATAGGAACTGTTGGATGGTAAGAAGCCGCAGAGCTAAAATGCCCGGTGATGAATGAGGAATTGCTCAGAATTGTTCTGCAATGAAATGCTTATTGAAAATGATGAATGCTACAGAACTAGAGTTCTATTCCAAATGCTTTTCTTTTTATTTCTTTGTATTTTTATTTTTCCTAAAATAATTTGCTATTTGTGGATGGGAACTACTATTCCCTTTTCTCTCCTTGACTGATTGACCATTCAGTCACTTCCTTCTTGCTTCCATGTCCCTGAGGGTCAGGAATCAACTAATTTCTGAGACATCTGGCAGAAGAAATTATGTAATAAGCTTCCAATTGAGTTACATGAATAAAATTCTGAATTGCTTCGTGAAGAACAGAAAGGAAAGACTGAAAATTAAATGCATTATTTAATGTGTAAATACAACTGAATTTGAGACCAGAAAATGTTGTTTATGTTATTTCAAAGGTGTGGCTGTTTAAATGGACTGATTTTTCCTGCATCTGCCATCATTTTTCCTGTAATAATTCAGACCAAATCTCTGGTAGTCTATTCAGTTTGAGACTAGTTGTTAGACTTTCTATTGTAGTATCTCTAATTGCAGGAGAAAGGCAGTTTGTCTTTAATGTTTGCTCTCAGTATGCCCTAAAACACATAGAGGCTGAATGGTATGATACTTGTTAATAAAACCAAAGTTCTGCATCCTTTGCTTATGACGATCAGCTTGAAGACTTGACAGTGTAGTGATCATGAGGCATTTGTTATACAAAAAAAATGGGGCTCATTTGATGAGGAGTACTTTAGATGCTAATTCCAGAGTATGACTGGTTGTGTAAAAAGAGAGAGTGATATAAATCAGTATCAAATGATTAGATGAAAACTGTATTTATTCCAATGTGGTGATGAATTGAAGGATAGCAGGTTCCTCTGACAGAGGAAGTGTACTTTGCCCTTCATTTCTTTACAGGGTACAAAGATGAGAGAACACAAATTCAAGCTATTTTCTTCTGTTAATTGAGATCCAATTTCTAGGCTTCCTGAATCCAGCTTGAAGTCTTGTCCAGTAATAATTTGGCCTTAAGGAAATTACTTCCTAATTCAAAGTTTTTACCACTAGAGACAGCAGGAAGTAAAACAGAAAAGAGATATGAAGAAAAGTCCTATCCTCCTAGTATTAGTGTTTAATCCAGGACCAACTGCAAGCATGTTAAATGTCTCAGATCTGTGTTCCTGGATGTTATGTTGGTAATAGGTGCTTTTAATGATAACTTCTGCTGAAGTGAAGAATGTATTCCAAAATTTAAAATTAAAATATAGGGTGTAGATATTTAAATCTAAAGTAGTCAGAGGGGGAGAAACTGCATTGTTTCAGAATGTGTGTGGGTTTTCTAAATAAAATTCCAAATGATAGCAAAGAAGTTGTTTTCATTGTTTGCAATGTTATCCACTTTAAATGTAAAATGGATGCCCTAAAATGTAACTGCCAAGAAAGAATACTGCTCAGTGTCATAAAGTGACTTGATAGAAATAAATCTCTTCTAATAATTCTAGATTTTTGGAATTGACCAATGGTCAGAATGCACTCTGATGATGTGAAAAATGAGCAGAAGGTGCACCTGTTGAATTGCTTTAATCTGCCATCTAAATCAACAGTCTAGGTTTAAGCAGGTTAGCTGTGGTCGTTTTCCAGAATAGTTGAACAGATTTTCATTGAAGTTTCTCTTTTCCTGCTCAGTTCAGTCTCTGCTTGATCCTTTTCTGACACTTGAGGTATCTGGTTTGCCTGGAAGTGTGTTGTTTATATTTATCACATTGTTCTCTACAGAGGTTGTTTGCCTCAAGCTTTTTTGATTCTACTCTTTTAGCTTATTTTCAATTGTTGGCTGGTATTTTTTTGACAGTAAATACACACGTCCATAGATTTCTTCATTTGTGTTTAGTCTTTCTGGAAATGTGATCGACTGAATATCCCTGATAGGAATTTCTCTCAAATATATTTCACGTTAAAGTTATATTTGTATCTCCAAGACCATATGTGAGCATCTTGGCATTGGAAAAAATTAGTGCAGTTTGCCAAGGATGTGATCTGTGGAACTGCTGCAGTGCAGCTGTGTACATACTAATGGCATGTAATGTACTTCTGGGGTTTTCTAGGTGTAAGTGTGCTATCCCAAGTCCTTCTGAGGTAGCTTTTGATACAGATTCCTTCTTATTGACGTATTTACTTCTGGATCAAAGGGTATGCAGTCTTTAAACTTCAGGAAAACTTGATTGAGAGCACTGTTCAAGGTTTTTTTTTTCTAGTTTCTAGTTTTCGTAGGTTTATTGTGGATTTTAGCTAATATAAATAAAAATCTTGACAGGGAGCGTAGCACTTATGTCACTCAACAGGTTGATGCTCTTAGCTGCTTTTCTTCCACATAAATTGAGTCTGACCTACTGCCCTCTTTTTGTCTTTAGCTTGCTCCACAGTGATCCGCAGCTTGCTGTGATTTTGTATAAGATGTCATATGCTGCGTCCTGTGAGCTGGGACATGAACAGCTTCCTTTCTTTGACTGCCATTCACTAAACTCATAACTACACTCATAATGATTTCACATTCTGTAAGATATCTTGTTTTTTTTTTTGTGTGTTTTCTGGAGCATAGACAGTGTACCAAAAAAACACCAAATTTGCTCCATGCCATGCTGAAGGGACATTAAAAAAGGCTGATTTTTCCTCTTCTGGCTGAACTGCCAGTATTTGGATTGAACATTTAGTACCTTGTGTATGAACTTGCTTCAGAGAAATGATCATGAGTAGGTGGGTTTTTCTGAATTATTTGCTCTTTTGGATCTTATTCTAATCTATTTGGATCTTATTCTAATCACAGCACACCTGTTTTTATTTTTCATGGAAGTCACTCAGCTAAAACATTCATCAATGCCTCTATTTTTTTTTTTTTTAATTAAAATGATACTGAAATGTGCTGTGCATGTAAAATGGTTCTCCACTAAAGATGATATGGTTAATCATTATGGTGGTTCATTACTGTCATTGTGTTTGTGGATGGGATTGTTTTGTTTTTATTTTTTTTTCAATTACAAACAACTGTTTCAGGCCTTGGAACACAAAGAAATCTCTCCTTAATCTCTCTGTTGTACAAGTCCCCACTAGAAGGATTTAGGTAATTTTAATGACTTCTGAGGTGACTTGGAGGAGTCTTGACTGAAGGAGACTTCTTAGTCTCACTGTTGTTCTTATTGCTTGCTTTACTTAATCTGGAAAAGCATTTTTCTCTTCCTGTACTGTCATCACATCACTCTCTGATGTGGGAGCCCTTACTTAATCTACTGGTGTGACTCAGCCAGATGACGTGGACTAGCTGTTTCCTTTTCTCTGCATTGCAAAGCAAAGGCACTACTTCCTAGCTCATCGTATCATTATCCATGGGAGTGTGTTCTGCAGAGTTTCAGATTGCAGTTAAAAATGCTGGTTGCCGAAGAGCTTAACTATTGAAAGACCAAAGAACTGTGAGATGGGGCTGGGCAAATGTTGATGCTCAAACTGAAAGCTGCTGAGGTCATACCATGTTAAAAGGAGACAGGAAAGCAGTGTGCGTAGGGCTTTCAGTGGTATACTTCTGAGAACAGTAGATGGTCAACAATGAAACAGCATTCTTTCTAGCTGAAGTACAGAAAAAGGGGCACCTTCTGTGGCTGACCATGAGAAAAAAAATAGGAGATGTAATTTATCTGATTAAATAATTTCTTTGCACGTTTTTTCCAGTGACTACTTAGTTCTTTCTTGGCTTTGCCTTTAGATTTCAGAGGAATTGTTTGTTTTTGTCCTTCCTGCAAAAGGTGATGCAGATGCTGTGTGTAACTGCAGCTTATCATCTGTTAATAATAATTTATTGCTAAAAAGACTGCTTTTGCAGTGGTTGGAAACTGAGTCTTAGAATGGCTCGGGTGGGAAGGGACCTTGAAGATCATCTTGTTCCAGTCCCCTGCCATGGGCAGGGCTACCACCCACTGGATCAGGCTGCCCAGGACCCCATCCAGCCTGGCCTCAACTACCGCAAGAGATGGGGCATCCACAACTTCTCTGGGCAGCCTGCTCCACTGTCTCACCACCCTGAGTGAAAAGCTTCTCCCTTGCATCTAATCTAATTCTCCACTCTTTCAGTTTAAAACCGTTTCCCCCTTATCCTGTCAATATCTGACTGTAAGAAGTCAGTCTCCCTCCTGGTTATAAGCTCTTCTTAAGCACTGGAAGCTTGCAATGAGGTCTCCCTGGACCCTGTTCTTCTGCAGGCTGAACTAGCGCAGCTCCTGCAACTTTTCTTCACGGGAGAGATGCTCCAGCTCACTGATGGTCCTCCCCTGGACCTGCTCCAACAGCTCCAAATCCTTTCTGCACTGAGTGTAGTATTGCAGATGGAGCTTTGTGAGGGCAGAGCAGAGAGGGATAACAGAAAGGACTGGAATAATTAAGATGGCAAAGAAACCTGAAGGTAAAAGAAAATCAACCATTAAGCCTACTCTTTAAGTCGTTGTTCAAATCATCTTTGTAATTAAGTCTTACTGTCTGAGTTGATATTCCCCAGCGGGAATCTGAGACAGAGTTATATTGGTCTTATTTTTTTTTATGAAGTAGTTGTGATAAACACAGGTCAAGTCATATTTTTACATAAAAGATGAATAATGTTTGAGATATACTTTGCCTAAGGTAGTCAGCACATGCTTGCTCAAAATTTGACTTTCATGGCTGTCATTTGAATTTGTCAAGGAAGGCTGTGACTAGTTACATTTACATAAACAAGGTCATTTATCTCCTGTATTTGTGTATCATTAGTGAAAAACTAATGGACAGGAGTCAAATGGATGGGGCCAGATGATATTTTTTAGCATTAATAAGATCCCCTCTCAGTTTTCTACAGGCTGAAACAGTCCCAGGTCCCTCAGCCTTTACTCATAAGGGAGATGCTCCATGGTCCTAATATTTGTGGCCCACTGTTAGACTCACTCTAGTAGTTTCTTGTCTTTCTTGTACTGAGGAGCCCAGAATTGGCCACAGTGCTCCAGAAGTAGTCTCCCAAGGGCAGAGTAGAAGGAGAGGATCACCTCCCTTGCCCTGCTGGCCACGCTCTTTTTAGTGCTTTACAGGATACCGATGGCCTTCTTGACTACAAGGGCAGGCTTCTGATTCATGGCCAACCTGCTATCCACCCAGACACCCAAGTCCTTCTCCACAGAGCTCCTTTCCATCAGGTCAGCCCCTAAGCTGTTGTAATGTGTGCAGTTATTTCTCCCCAGGTGTAGAAGTCTATACTGCCTCCTGTCAGCTTCTTCTCAGCCCAATGCTCCAGCCTGACGGGGTCTCACTGAATAGCAGTGCAGCCTTCTGATGTGTCAGCCACTCCTCCCAGCTTCATATCAACAGCAAATTTGCTGAGGGTGTACTCTTACCCTTCAGTAACTTAATGGTGAACTATATATATTCAGTATTATACTATACACTGTATTTGTCTAAATTTGAAACAAATAAAATAATACTTACAGATTTTAACTATACAGAGAATACATATAATTAGTGCATTGCTCACAGATTTCATAGCAAAGAAAACAAACCCCATTTTTATATTGGGATGAATATCTTTGTCTTCAGTTCTTCTTGGCACAGTTTTATACTTGGATTATAGAATCATAGAATCACTGAGGTTGGAAAAGACTTACAAGATCATCCAGACCAACTGTCCTTCTATCACCATTAGTTCTCACTAAACTGTGTTCCTCAACACAATGTCCAAACGTTCCTTGAATACCTCCAGGATCGGTGACTCCTGCACCTCCCTGGGTGGCCCATTCCAGTGCCTGACCACTTTTTTGGAGAAGTATTTCTTAAAATCCAGTCATAATCTCCCCTGGCTCAACTTAAAGCCATTCCTCTCTCATCCTATCACTGTTAGACGAGAGAAGAGGCCAACCCCCAGGTCTTTCCCGAGCCTCCTCTTCTCCAAACTCAACAATCCCTGCTCCCTCAGCTGCTTCTCATAGCCCTGTGCTCCAGGCCCCTCACCACTTTGTTGCCCTTCTTTGAACATGCTCCAAGGCCTCAATGACTTTCTTGCAGTGAGGGGCCCAAAACTGAACACAATACTGTTGTGGCCAAAGTGCAGGACCCGGCACTTGGTCTTGTTGAACCTCATCCCATTGGCTTCAGCCCAGCCATCCTGCCTGTCCAGATCGCTCCGCAGGGTGTTCCTACCTCCAGGCAGATCAATGCTTCCAGCTTGGGTGTCATCTGCAAACTTACTGTGGGTAATCCAGGTCATCAACAAAGACATTGAAGAGGATGAATGACATCACAAGGTAGAGACTTCAAGCCTCAGAGTAGAGTTAAGCAGGAAAAGAAGAAAGACTGTGCCTTTTTTCTGACTTCCAGCCTTTGTTTTTTTTTGCCTTTGTTCCTTGTTCTTTTTCTTGTCACATGTGAAGATGCCACATTTACATATATACTTATATTTGTGTAGAATCACAGGCACTTGGTTTATTTTTTTGTCTTTAATTTCTTCTTGTTGCAGTTTTTTTCTTCACTGTAGATGTGCATCCCTTTCTGATTTGACGGTTACATATAAAACCTACAAGCTGCTATAAAAGTACTTCTATTTGATTTGCATTTCTATTGCTCTTTGAATTAAAAGGAAGCGGTTAACCTATTCATTCCTGTTGTTCAACATTGAGTTCAGCAGTATGGGCTAACAGTTGTTGCAAAGTTCTGTGGAGGGGTCTGCCTATGAATTGATCAAGACATATGGCTAAAGTGTCTTAGAAACATCCAAAATGTGGGTACCATACTGGCAGTCTGGTCTACAGAAAGGATTGCTGAGATCTTAGACTAGCATTCATTTGGCAGAGGATTGCATCAAAGCACATGTCATCTCTGACATAAAATATCTTAGTAGAGGTCCCTGAGTTGTGCTTACTGCATGTTGAGACTTTCCTTCTAATCCTACAGCATCCAGGGATGAGTTAGAGCATGCACCCTGAAGCATGAGGCTGTGTTGGACTCAGAGCCCCTTCCTGGAGCTCTTTATGAGCAGCAGAGCACCACCACAGCATGTGGGATTTCTCCTAGAAGTTCTGTGGTAGTGAAGCTGTCCATCCCCATGTAGAGTGAGGCTTTGCTTTTTCCTGCACGGAGCTCTTCTTTATGTTACAGCAGTACCTTGAATTAATCTATCACTATTTGCACAATGGTGAGTGAGCTTGGATTATTAAGCTTCTAGTGTTTGATTTTCTTTCTGTTTCAGTAAATAGCAAAACTTCCAATGAGACTAAGATTAAGCTGTTACTATATTTCATATGCTTGCATGATACAAATGTACTTCTATATTTCCAGTCATAATTTCACATACTGAAACTCTACTTAAAACAGCTCTGAAATTAACTTTTTCTGTTTTCTGTATTTCATAGAGGATGAAGTGGGGCATTTGTGGTCTTCAGGGCCAGGCATTTCACAACATTTCCAAGTGGATGCTTGATTAAAGAGTGGGAGAGCTGGGAAAAAAATAAAAATCCCAATACTGGTTTATGTAACAGCTTAAATAAGAATGTCTGTCTAAGATGTAGGAAATTCACCCTGCATCACCCTACAGATGGGTTTTAGCCGGACGAAAAAGAAGTGAGAGATACTTTGCAAATGGGGAGGATATTGTTCCTACACAGAACAGTTCTGAAGTAAGTACTGTAGAAGAGTCAAGAGTAGGGCATACCTGTGAACTGAAATGTTCAGATTAACTTCTTTAAGTAACAAGCCAGAATAAGTGGGATTTTGATTCCATACTGTTTCACAGGAAGTTAGGGAACCCATCTGTCGATGGTGAAGATAATTAAGTTTGTCCTTTTAAAAATGCTTCATCCTTATTGTGTGGCTTTTAGCACTATTAGTGAGCTTTAATCAGGCCCTGTTCTCTGGAGGGAAATATGTTTAAACAATACTCAGTGTAACTGTTGTGTCGTGTGTGGGTATAATGCAGAATTTCCATTTGTTTCCAGCAGAAAACACTGAGTAAACTTATACAACAGAATTGACATTGAATATGCCACTGAAAGAGCTGATTGCAGTGTTCTGCTTTAGGGGTCATGAATTCAAGTGAGAGAAGGCACACCTGTGCTTTAGTGGTGGCTTGCCACCTAGGATGAGCCATATGTTTATATAAATGCTACGAAGCAAAGTAGGTGGCATGCCGCAGCTGAGATCGAGGTGTGCCCTTCACTTCACTGCTTTGCACGCCATATGCTACGAAGTGCTGCATTTTGTTGCATTACATGCTGATCAAATGTATTTTTAGAAGCAATTTTACAAGCCTGACGCTATATGCATTAGAATGCTGCATGTGCAGAAGCTGATTACTTTGAGCAAACAGTCTGAGATAGCAGATGCCCCTAACAATGTTATAATATAGGTAGCATTTCAATTCAGTACGTTGTGTGGCCTGCGGAGATAATGTTTTTAATCACCATCATTTGGAGTAATATAAACACTGTTTCCTGATCTAACTGTGGGGAAAAGTGCCCAAACAAGCAAACATGTGAACGACACAACCACGTTCTCCAAAATCTGAAACAGCTACTGAATTTCAGGTAGGGGAAACCCTGGAAAGCGTATTTCTTCTTTCAGTATTAGGACAGACATGAAATCTTAGCTGTTTAACTTCAGCTTCAGCAGCTGATTCAGCTGTTGTTTCGTAGATGGGGAATTCATGGTGTTGGTCAATGAAAGAATACTGCCTGCCTGTGTCATTCAGAAATGGACTGATCCGATGTTTCCATGAGGAGAGAAGATGAATGCTCAGCCTACAAATAGAAACAGTTTGAGACACAGAAAGCATATATGATTTGCCTGAAGTAGCACAGGATGTTGATAGAGCTGAGGTGCAGTAATTTTTTTTTAATTGTAGAAGCTCAATCCTATGTGATAGCTCTTAAGTCTAGTTATTTGAAGCTGGACTACTGCCTCTGCAGTGCACAGCAGCCACTCCATCTGGCTTGTGCTGGAAATTTTAAATAGCCCCTTGAAAGAGCAACAAATCAGTCTACGGGCAGCACGATTTACTGTATTTTGCCAGTGCCTTCTGTTCACCTCATGAAACAGACAGCCAAATCACGACCCTTGTTTGAGTCACGAGCAGTTGAAAATAATGGCAGAGAAGACAGGTAATATTTCTTTGAGGAATGTCACCTTTAGGATTATTTCAATCAATTAGGACTTCAAATAAAACACCAAACCAGACAGTAATAGCAGCACTGTTCAAGATGTCAGCATGGGTAAACAGAATGTCTTTCATTGCTTTTAATGTGAGAACAGATGTAACCTGTTCACATATCAGTGTGAAAAATTGAGCACTTGAAGCTTAATACTTCAATTATTCAAGTAAATTCCTTTTTAGAACGTTGTCAGTGAATGAACCTAAAGTGTTAAATTGAAAATAAACTTAAGCAGTCCAATATAACCAGTTATAGCAGCACACAGTTATATAGTTTTACGTAGATTTAAATGGAAATAAGCTTTTAATACCTGCTGAGAATACATGGGTGCTTCCACTTGAGCCATTCAGTTTGGATTAAGAATGTGTTTTTTTTTTTTTTTTTTGTTTGTTTGTTTGTTTGTTTTTTTAAGGAAATCACTGAAGGTTACTATTTAGTTCTTGTTTTGGAGCACAAGCAACTAACTATTTTTGGATGAAGCAAAGGTTGAGAATTTATTTCCAGAATCTGCCTGTGGGTGTTTAGTCTCCAAACTCCTAACCTGGAGTTAGTCCAGAATAAAAGCCCTGAAATGTGTACGTTTGATCTTCAATACTCGGTTTACATTCTGCAGATCTCTACTGCTTGCTAATATACACAAGGCACAACGTGAGTGATCAGAGCACAGGATATGCTGTGAATGGCTCTTTAAATGGCTGGGGCAGTCTGACTAGGTCATTAGTCTTGCTTTCTGGCAAGCCAGACAGGTAATAGTTTTCCTCTAATGATAGCAGTGTATGTCTACTGTGCTAATTGTCAGATTGTTTTAATTGTTTTTCTGGAAGGAGACTTGGAACTAAATACTTTATTCTGACATTTGATACAAAGGGATAGGGGATTCTCATCTCTAAGATGCAAATGTGCCTGCAAAAGATGTTGTTTAGACTTAAAGCTGCGCCTGGAAACAGTATTAGTCTCTTGTCACTGTTTGCAAGGGAAATTAGAAAGCTTTATTTGCAGCTTTTAAATGCTATGTTATTTACTAAGTAGTGTTGGTAAACATTTAAATGACTGTTGATCTCAGTCAAATTATGATAAAATTTTAAAGCAAACAAATCCATTCTGGTAAAAAGCTCAACTTCTGAAAATGATTTTCTGATCCTGTGTACTCAGCAGGCAGTTTCATGGCAGTCATGTCTGTAGGGAGAGGTACTGTTGTGGAAGGATGCTGTATGACTTTGTAGCCTGACTGACTGACTTGGGCACAGCATGGAGACAGCTGTTGGAATGGGTGGATGGGATCTTACAGAGCCCAATCTAACTACGTTGGATGCATCTGCAAAACTTTTATGTAGAGAGGGAGTGCTGTATTCCTGATCTGTATTACTAATAACATTGATTGAATGGCTGAATACTTCAGAAATACATAATGTTGGTTATTTCTGCACTCCTTGGAAAAATAGGGCGTGCAGATAGGAGGGTGTGTCGTGAATATTAGACCATTTGTAAATCCAAATAAAGCCTAGCAATTAGTTTAACAGCTAATTGTCCTAATGAATGTCATCAATCTGAAAGACATCACAGGAATTAAATTTTGTGTCTGGAACTGCAGCCTTGTAAGACAGTAAACAAAATCACCTGTGATGTAACTCAACCTTTGCTGCAGGTAGGTGCATTAGTTTGGAACAGTGCAGCCTGGAAATTGTTCCAAATGGAAGAAGGTTGTGGGTCTGGCTGTGAGGGAGTAAAAGTTATTAGGGTAGGGAATCAAGGTCTCATGTGTCTTTCTTCTTATTACATTAAACACTAGTTCGTGGAAGATATTCTCTGCAGAGGTATCTTCATGCCAACATTTCCAGCAAGAAGATTTATTTTAAAATTGGGTTCAGCCATCTGAAGAGCGGGAGCCTTGGGATAGGTAGGGCAGTGAATTGAAGCAAAGTTGCTTGTTGTGTGCTGGCTGTGCGAGTCACTATCTTCGTTCATGAGAGCTGACTTCTCCATGGCTTGCAGTGTGGCTCTGAAAAGCCACTGGTTTGCTTCCTCTTAGATTTGATTAGCTGCTCCTGCATCCGGGAGGTAGTACTTGCTGATCACTTACAATCTTGCAGTAACACAAAGTTTGTCACTGTAATTGTTGAAATTAATTAATTGTTAAATTTCATAGAGTGGAAATAGCATGTTTTTTTTTATTTGAGGCAGCGGTGGGGAGGTGGGAATTGAGTGATGCAGGATAAGGAAGCTTCCAATAGAATGTTTGGGCTTTTGGAGGCAAGATAAAATTACATTTCTGTTATCTAAAAGACCTGCCAGGTCACCAGATTCAGAGCTCAGGAGGAATTGTACTTGCAGCTGGTAGTGTACAATTATTGAATGGCTTAAAGATCATCTGGTTGCAACCCCCCTGCTGTGGTCAGGGTTGCCACACACTAGATCAGTCTGCATCCAGCCTGGCATTGAAACACGGTATCTAGACAGATACACAAGCTTTTTATGATGTCAGGCTGAGAAAGCTGGGGCTCTTCAGCCTGGAGAAGAGAGAGGCTCCAGGGGGACCTTACAGTGGCCTTCCAGTACCCAAAGGGGTCCTACAGAAAAGCTGGGGAGGGACTTTTTATAAGAACAAGTAGAGACAGGATGAGGGGAAATGGCTTTAACAAGAAGAGGGTAAATTTAGACTAGATATTGTGAAGAAATTATTTATTGTGAGGGTGATGGGGCACTACAACAGTTTGCCCAGAGGTCATGGATGCCCATTCCCTGGAAGCACTCAGGGTCAGGCTGCATGGGGCTGTGAGCAACCTGGCCTGGTGTGAGGTATCCCTGCCTGTAGCAGGAGTTGGTACTAAGTCATCTTAAAGGGTACTCTCAACCCGAGCCATTCTGTGATTCTGTGTTAGTTAACAGCTCTGGGAAGAGCTCCACAAGGATTCATTGGATTACGGGTATGTTCTTCACACAGACTTGCATTGCATTTTAATTTTATTACAGAGTTCTCACTTTATTCATAAAAGCATAATTATTTTATCATGGTTCTTTCAGCGATGTTTGCAGTGATTTCTTTTCCACTGTGGTAATTGTCCTAGCAATGGAAAAGATTTTAAAACGCTTACAGTACAAAGCCAAGCAATGCGTAATTGAATCCAACTGTCGCTGAAACAGACTGTTTTCCTGACCTGTTGTTTCAGTCTGAACATGATGTTTATTTACCACCTTCATTATGGCAGCATTAGCATATAAAGAAGCTGTGCCATACCATCATGTACTTTCCTAACAGATGGCTTCTAACTTCTTGGAGCCTTTTCTGTACTTGCCAAAAATATCTTATATTGGCACAAAGTTTCTTTTCTCAGCGTGAAGTATGATTGACTGGTTGAAATAAATTAATTTGCCTCTCCTCTGGTCTCTGAGCTGGTTTTGCACTGCAGCAGCCCGGGTTTTGAATCTAATATTTCACAATGATCAAAGCCTCTTTTGCTAATAATGGTGTGGAAAGTTCCACTCAGTCACGTGAAGTCTGAAGAGCAGGAAAACTGAAGACCACGCTTCTGCTTGAGAGGTGGCTCTACCACCTCTACTGTTATTGTAGTCACAGGATTTAAATTTTGCTTTCTCGCACTGAAGCTGTGAGAATTTCCCTTGCTGTCTCTGCATAACAGAAAACTTTCTTTGTGTAGTAATGGCCAAGGTGTTGCTCATAGCTGTAACTTCAGTGTAGCAGCACGAAGTACAAATGAGGAACATGTCACTGAGGTACTTCAGGTCCATTTCATTCCTTATTTTTGTATGCATTCTCAATATTTGATATCCAAGTGAGTCCGGTTGTTGCTTCATTTGCTTGCAGTGTGTGTGCATATACATACATGTGCAACTTAGAGAGTTTGAATGAGTACTGAATCACTATAATTCCATACATGCAGATTTTCATAAATGATCAGAAATAAGGTAAAAATCCACATTAATTTTTTCTGGGCTAAAAACAGTAAAAAGAGATGTGAAGACTTCTCTGTTATTTATTCCTTTGTTTTCCAGAAATACAATGTATATTCAGTTCTTATTGCCACTCATGTTTTTATTAACATTGATTTGCTTCTCTGTTTTTCTAAAAAAATACCTGGGGACTTTATTTGTTGTTGTTTTCTCTCTGTGTTTTATGGAGTTATAGCATGAAGCTTTGGCCTTTTGTCTTCCTGAGAAGAAATTTACCACTCACATCTAGAAAATGGCAGTGTAGTCTGAATGGCTGCAGCAGATCACAGAGGCTATATGGAAAACCGATACAAAAGAATTCTGTAGTCTGTGAAAGTGCAGACAATGTGCTTTCCGCTATGCTGTATTTTTCTCAGTAGCTTTGGAAGCATTCCATGCTTTTTCATTCTCACAATGATTTTCTGATGCGGTTTCAATCATACGTGAATTCTCTTGGCAGCTGCGGTGCTTGCTTATTTATCATTTTTGCTGCTATTGTTCAGGATATTGTTTGTGATTCCTTTTGGCTGTCTGTTTGTTCTTAATGTTGCCTTTCAGAGGCTGAAATCAACAACTGGGCATTCGATTTCTGTGTCTTGTTTCTGGCTGTTTCTGATGCACCTCTCAGCTTTGCAGACCAGGAAGAATTTCTTTGTTTTGTGTCCCTTTGCAGGGGCTGTGCCTGACTGTTTCTTCACACCGTACTGTAGTTTCTTTGTCTTATGTTGAAGGGAATGATTGGACGTGGTTAAATCAAATGTACTGAAGACTTATTCCCCTATGTGAATTCTGAAGCCATTCTGTTAGCACTGTAGCAAAACAGTGTACCACAACAAAATAGCATGTAAACCTATGGCAATGCCAACAGGATTTATAAGGAAAGCTTTGGATGGGGAGTAGTTTCTCAGTGTCAACGGTTTACCGGGCTGGATCGGCTCGGTTCCGTGACGATTGGTGTGGGGGACCCACAAACCCACGCCCCAGGAAAGGGGAAGGGGGAAAGGGAAAAGGAAAAAGGGAGATGGGCCTAGAAACAAAGCAGCGGCAACGATCTGAGGAGGAAAGCTAATTTACTAAATAAGATATCAGAAAGCAAAATAACACAATATAATACAATATAATTGGACTTGAAGCTAATGAATCAAATAAAATGAGCAAGAGAGAGTGTCCGATAAACCGAAGGCCTTACGCTAACGCTGAAGGCGATACGGCAGCGAGCACCCACTGCTGAGTCGATCCCGAAGGAAAGAGAGTGTCCCGTGACCGCAGAGGGTTTTTATCTTTTCCCTCTGAGCGGAAAATACGTAAAAATGCAAAGCATCGCAAAGTCTTCTGGGGAATATAGTTCTTCTCTTCTGAGACAGGTATACCCAGAAAATATCAATGATCTATGGAGTTGGAGTATTAACTCTTTAACTCTTAATGCACTACATGTTGTTATGATGTGGAATACCAATACCAAAAATCATAAAACCATGACATTCCACCCCTTATTCCACATCATTACATCATGCTTGATACATATAGAAGAACAATGATTAACATGCATTATATACACACACACACATAACATATATATAGATGTATATACATGGAATTACTGACTGCACTCCCCCAACATCAAATTCCCTTGTGGTACACACTGAACATCCCCATTCTTCTGCATCACCCACCAAGTGGACCCAGGTCCCTGAGCAAAGACAGTTCCATGGAGAGGTTTGCCCTTTCCAGAAGCTGGAAAGACCCAAACCGCTTTCCCCAACATGTTCTTTACATGCACTACAGGGACTTTATCTCCCTCTACAGTAGGTAGAGAGCTGGATTGGGCAGGACCATCGCGATTGATGGATCCTCGGGTGTTGACCAACCAGGTGGCTTCTGCCAAATGCTTCTCCCAATGCTTAAATGTTCCGCCACCCATTGCTTTCAACATGGTTTTTAACAATCCATTGTATCTTTCAATCTTACCAGAAGCTGGTGCGTGATAGGGGATATGATAAATCCATTCAATGCCATGATCTTTGGCCCAATTATTCACAAGAGAATTTTTGAAATGAGTCCCATTATCTGACTCAATTCTTTCTGGAGTGCCATGTCGCCATAGGACTTGTTTCTCGAGACCTAGAATGGTGTTTCGGGCGGTAGCATGGGGTACTGCATATGTTTCAAGCCACCCAGTGGTTGCTTCCACCATGGTGAGCACGTAACGCTTGCCATTGCGAGATCGTGGCATATGATATGGCTTATGATATAATCAACCTGCCACGCCTCCCCATATTTATACTTTTTGCCATCGCCCTTCCCCCCAAAGAGGTTTCATCCTCTTGGCTTGTTTAATTGTGGCGCATGTATCACAGTCATGGATAACCTGTGCAATAGCGTCCATAGTTAAGTCCACCCCTCGGTCTCTAGCCCATTTATAGGTTACGTCTCTTCCCTGATGGCCCGAGGTCTCATGGGCCCATCGAGCTAAAAATAATTCACTCTTATGTTGCCAGTCCAAGTCTACTTGAGCCATCTTAACTTTGGCAGCTCGATCTACCTGATGGTTATTCTGTTGTTCTTCAGTTGCCCGGCTTTTAGGAACATGAGCATCTACATGGCGCACCTTCACAACTATATTCTTTACTCGGGCAGCAATATCTTTCCACAGTTCAGCAGCCCAAATAGGTTTACCCCTCCGTTGCCAGCCATTTTGTTCCCATTGCTGTAACCACCCCCATAAAGCATTTGCCACCATCCATGAGTCAGTGTAAAGATAAAGCACTGGCCACCTCTCTCGTTCAGCAATATCTAAGGCCAGTTGGACAGCCTTTACCTCTGCAAATTGACTTGATTCTCCTTTTCCTTCAATGGCCTCTGCAACTCGTCGTGTGGGGCTCCACACAGCAGATTTCCATCTGCGGTGCTTTCCCACAATGCGACATGATCCGTCTGTGAACAGGGCATATCTCTTTTCATCTTCTGGTAGTTCATTATATGGCGGGGCCTCTTTAGCACGTGATACCTCCTCTGCTGGTATTGTTCCAAACTTTTTACCTTAAGGCCAGTCCATGATCACCTCCAGGATTCCTGGATGACTGAGGTTCCCCATCCGAGCTCGCTGTGTAATCAGCGCAATCCACTTACTCCAAGTGGCATCAGTAGCATGATGGGTAGAGGGAACCTTTCCTTTGAACATCCAGTTCAGCACTGGCAGTCGAGGTGCCAGAAGGAGCTGCGCTTCAGTACCAATTACTTCGGAAGCAGCTCGAACCCCCTCGTACGCGGCTAAGATCTCCTTCTCAGTTGGAGTGTAGCGCTCCTCAGACCCCCTGTATGCTCGACTCCAGAAACCAAGGGGTCGGCCTCGGGTCTCTCCAGAAGCCCTTTGCCACAAACTCCAAGTGGGACCTTCCTTTCCAGCAGCAGTGTAGAGGATGTTCTTTACATCCTGTCCCGTCCGCACTGGCCCCAGGGCCACGGCACGGGCTATCTCCTGCTTGATTTGCTCAAAAGCCTGCTGCTGCTCAGGACCCCATACAAAATCATTCTTCTTCCGCGTCACCCGAAAGAGAGGGCTCACAATGAGACTATAGTTTGGAACATGCATTCTCCAAAAACCCACTACACCCAGAAAAGCTTGGGTCTCTGTCTTACTGGTGGGTGGAGACATGGCAGTGATTTTGTCAATCACATCTGTAGGGATGTGACGACGTCCATCTTGCCACTTTATACCTAGGAACTGGATTTCCTGTGCAGGCCCTTTCACTTTGCTTCGCTTAATAGCAAAGCCAGCTCGCAAGAGGATCTGGATTATTCTCTCTCCTTTCTCGAAAACTTCCCCTGCTGTATTGCCCCACACAATGATGTCATCAATGTATTGTAAGTGCTCAGGAGCACCACCCTGTTCCAATGCAGTTTGGATCAGCCCATGACAAATGGTTGGGCTGTGCTTCCACCCCTGGGGCAAACGGTTCCAGGTGTACTGAACGCCCCTCCAGGTGAAGGCAAACTGCGGCCTGCATTCTGTGGCCAGAGGAATTGAAAAGAAGGCATTAGCAATGTCAATAGTGGCATACCACTTGGCTGCTTTTGACTCCAGTTCGTACTGGAGCTGAAGCATGTCCGGCACAGCAGCACTCAGTGGGGGTGTGACTTCATTCAGGCCACGGTAATGTACCGTCAGCCTCCATTCTCCACTGGCTTTACGCACTGGCCATATGGGGCTGTTAAAAGGAGAGTGAGTTTTACTAATCACTCCCTGGCTCTCTAGCTGATGGATCAAGTTATGAATGGGGAGCAAGGAATCCCTGTTAGTGCGGTACTGCCGTCTGTGCACCGTTTTTGTAGCAATCGGTACCTGTTGCTCTTCCACTTGTAGCAACCCCACAACAGACGGATCTTCTGACAGGCCAGGCAAAGCAGACAGCTGCTTAATGTTATCTGCGTCCACAGCAGCTATTCCAAAAGCCCATCGATACCCTTTGGGATCCTTGAAATATCCCCTTTTGAGATAATCAATACCAAGTATACATGGAGCCCCTGGGCCAGTCACAATAGGATGTTTTTGCCAGTCTTTACCAGTGAGGCTTATTTCAGCCTCCAACTTGGTCAGCTCTTGGGAACTCCCAGTCACCCCAGAAATATAGATTAATTCTGTCCCTTTATAACTTGAAGGCATTAGAGTACATTGTGCACCAGTGTCCACCAATACCTTATATTTTTGTGGTTCTGATGTGCCAGGCCATCGAATCCACACAGTCCAATGCACTCTACTATCCCTCTCCCCCACCTGGCTGGGGGGCAGAGGCTATTGTGGCTGGTAGGTACCTCGCCCAGTTCTGAAGAAGTACTGTTCAGACAGGAGGACGTCTTGCTCAGACTGGAGGGTGTCTCTTTCAGGTTGGAGGGCGCCTCGTTCAGACTGGAGACCATCTTGTTGAGACTGAGGGTTATTGAATTCAGACTGGAGGGCATCTCGCTCAGTTTGGAGGGCATCTCTTTCAGGCTGGAGGGCGTCTTTCTCGAACTGAAAAGTGACTTGCTTGGTCTGGATGGTGTCTTGATCAGACTGGAGGCTGTCTAAATGGTTCAGGAGAGTCTGACTGTCAGCTAAAAGACTCTCTTTCTGGATCTGGACACTATCCCTTTCTGCTCGGAGACTCTCTCGCTCTATTTCAGAAACACTGTGCCTCTCTGGGATGGTACTGAATAAGGTCTGATTGGCATAAGCCAGACTCCAAATAATTTGGGCCTCCTCAGATCTGTCTGAGCCGCAACATCCCTGTCTCAAATATCTGCTCAAGTTCTCAGGATCTTGCAGGTGCTCAGGGAAAAGGTCCCAGTACGTTTTGAGCATTAAAAGGGAAAAAACAATGAAATGCAGCCGCTTTAAGAGCAGTTTAAAAAGCGAGAGCATTTTTTTTTCTTTTTACTAAAACAAGCTGGCAGCACCCAAAAAAGTTTACAAATATCCCAGAACAAATGGCAGTATGCCCAGACTTCAAGGTCGTGTTATGCCGTACAGGACCTGCAGTACAGATAAGCTTGCTAGCAAGAGACAGAGATTCACTCTAAGAGTATGTCTCTGCCCGGCTAAGGCAGCTGCTCGTGCCCCACGTTGGGCGCCAAAAATGTCAACGGTTTACCGGGCTGGATCGGCCCGGTTCCGTGACGATTGGTGTGGGGGACCCGCAGACCCACGCCCCTGGAAAGGGGAAGGGGGAAAGGGAAAAGGGAAAAGGGAGGTGGGCCTAGAAACAAAACAGCGGCAACGATCTGAGGAGGAAAGCTAATTTACTAAATAAGATATCAGAAAGCAAAATAACACAATATAATACAATATAATTGGAATTGAAGCTAATAAATCAAATAAAAGGAGCAAGAGAGAGTGTCCGATAAACCGAAGGCCTTACGCTAACGCTGAAGGCGATACGGCAGCGAGCACCCACTGCTGAGTCGATCCCGAAGGAAAGAGAGTGTCCCGTGACCGCAGAGGGTTTTTATCTTTTCCCTCTGAGCGGAAAATACGTAAAAATGCAAAGCATCGCAAAGTCTTCTGGGGAATGTAGTTCTTCTCTTCTGAGACAGGTATACCCAGAAAATATCAATGATCTATGGAGTTGGAGTATTAACTCTTTAACTCTTAATGCACTACATGTTGTTATGATGTGGAATACCAATACCAAAAATCATAAAACCATGACACTCAGTAATTCAAAATGTTCACCTTTGGATGATAGAAACGGAGCATCAGAACTCTTATTCACAAATAAGAGAAACTGTTGAAACTGTTAAAAGATTAAGTCATTTTTTTATTTTATCGTACCCCCATACAGGTACTGAGAGACATGTGTTTTAACAATCATAAAATCATAGAATGGCATCAATTGGAAGGGACCTTAACGACTATCCAGTTCAAAGCCACTGCTGTGGGCAGGTTTGCCAGCCCTAGGTCTGGCTACTTAAAGCTTTGAAAATCTTTGACTGTAGAATTAATAGACAAAAAATTATAGTGTAACGGAGAAAGTATTAAATAAAATGAGCTATGAGTACATTATTGTAAAAAGCAGAAACAGGTGTAGATGTCAATGGAAGGGTGAGTAACTAAGCAGGTAGTTTTGGTCTTCCTTTGAGACATTGTAGGCATAGGCTTATTTATTTATTGGTATTGAGCAATCAAGGCCTTAGTGTTTGGGGAGAAAAGTTTAGGACACATCTTCAGAAAAATGAGCAAAATAGATCTTTGCCTATTAGTTAGAAGGACAAGAATGATTCAAATAGAATATGTAGAGTTCTTAGCAATTCCAAGGTTTTGTTATAGCTATTTCTCTGATACCTTTAATTATTTACTCTGTTTCTGTGAATCTCCCATTGTTTAGCAGTCTAAGTAAGTCTGTCTGGAAAAATGATGAGAAAATGAGTGCATCTTATTCTTGTCCTCTTGTTGCTGTGTAGGCCACTGACTACTTCTAGGAAGAACAACGTAAACATAAAGAGAAATACTTTGTATAGAGGAACTTGAAAGAAGTAAATCCTGTCAGTTGTTTCTAATATCTTTAATAAAATATATCTTTCATGTTTCAGTGACTTCTGAGTCTTTATCACTGTGCTGTTTTTTTTTTTTTTACTCTAGTAATCATGAACCGTGTGTGATTAGTTATTAAAAGTCTAACATATTCCAGCAATAACAACATGGCTGTAGGCTTTTTCTAATGTGGGAATCTGCCAGAAAGATCTACACTTTCTGCATTATCCCCTGGATCACCCTTGTGTACTTAGTAATACTCCCCCTTTTCCCTCCTGCCCTGCATTTATCTTGTGACAGTCTAAATACTTATTTTAGCATGTTTTTAATATAATGCACAGGTACCCTCCCACAGATCTTTAATAGGAATTTCACACATGCAAGCATGTAACTGAGGTATGTCAATGTTCAACCATAACACTGATCACTGCTGATAAAGTTTTGAAGTCAATCCTGATTTTCTGGTAACCCAAGTAGCTTCGTATTTGCTGGTGTGTGTTATGTCCTTACTTCTGAGATTTGTGTTAGAGTTTTGCTTTCACATCTGGGCACTCCTTTTTGAATTAAATGATTTTATATCTTTGTTGCAGGTTTCTTAATCATTTGAGAAATACACAGTGTTTATGGTTTTATATTGATAGTTGTAGGGATTGAGTATTTGTGGAGTTCAGCTTTTAAACTGCTGTAAGCAGACAGAGATCCAGACACTTCACTTCCTCAGGCACAGGGTGTGCTTCGTGCTCATTCCTGGTTTGGTGTGGGAGAGATTGAGAGGATATCACTTGAGTTTTCCTAGATGATGCATACAAGTATGGATGGATAGTTTTCTGAGTGTAAGGATGGTGGATAGAAAACTCCCATGTCTTTTCTGGGGAGAGTGGTCTGCTTGCCTATTTCCCCCTGAAGGAGTACAGAGCTCCTTCATTATTCAGGAACAGGTCAGTGGTTATTAGCAGGTCTATACTGCAAGTGGAAGGTGGGAAAACACCATCCACCCTCTCTTGGGTTGACGCTGGTCAGAATCTAAGCACCTGGATGCTGCTCTACTCCAGCAGGCAAACTGGAGAACAGGGAGAGCCAAACTGAGAAAACTTGTGGGTGGAGATAAGGAGAGTTTAATGACTGAAGGGTAGAGATGAAGTAAGTGATGGAAAGGCAGTCCCGTACTCCTCCCACATGCAGAGTCATGCTCAGCCATTCTCCCAGCAACATCAACCTTGGAGGCCAGGGCCTCCTATCTGCTTTGTCTTCTGCCCTCATTTTCTTGCTGAGCATGATAACATGTGGCATGGGGCATCCCTCTGGAAAACTTGGATCAGCTGGCCCAGCCATGTTCCCATTCTTCTCAAGTGGTGGCAAAGAGGGAAAAAGTGGTTTAATAGAGAAGATCACAGGAACATTCCAGTAACAGTTTTCTATTGATCTCTTGCTGAGGAGTCCAGATAGAAACTGGTTCTTAATTTTAATGTGCATTTTTGAAGGTGGGTCATGAGACATTAATGCATGTATTGTAGCAAGTTCAGAAAGTGTTTAGGTATTTCTGCAGTTGAGAAACTATTGTTCATGAGTGTTCGGGGAGGTAATAAGATGCTTTTGTGGCAGCAAGAGCATGGTAATCTGGGAAAGAGCAAGGGCTGAGAGTAACACAGGAAAGCTGTTTAGAAAATTCACAGCCCTTTTCAGAAGACTATTCAACCTGAGCTGTGTTATATCCCTAATACATTTGAGATACATTGGTCCCTCCAATGGTAATGGCTCCTATTTATTACCACGGAAGCTATAGCAGGTATGAAGAACATAACAATTAAATTTATTACTTTCTGATAATTTAAGAAACCAGACCAGGTTTAACAGAAGCAAGTGTAGAGTTTTGTACCTCGGAAGGAATAACTGCAGGTATCGGTTCAGGCTGGGACACAACCTGCTGGAGAGGAGCTCTGTGAAGAAGAACCTGGGGGTTCCTGGTGGACAATGAGTTGGCGGCCAAGAAAGCCAGTGGCATTCTGGGGTGCATTAAAAGGATCATGGCCAGGAGGTCAAGGGAGGTGATCCTCCCCTCTACTCTGCTCTGGTAAGCCCTCACCTGGAGTACTGTGTCCAGTTCTGGGCTCCTTGTTGTAATGAAAGGAATCTCTTTGAAAGAGTCCTGTGGAGGGCCACAGAGATGATAAAGGCATAGAACACCTCTTATGAGGAGAGGCTGAGAGACCTGAGGTTGTTCATCCTTGAAAAACAAAGACTCAGAGAGGGGATCTTATTAAAGTTTGACTCCCACACTTAAGATATTTATAAAGCGACATGGCCAAACTCTTCTCAGCAGTCTGTGGGGACAGGACAAAGGGAAAACAGCCATGAACTTGAGTGTAGGAAGTTCTGCACCAAGGTGTGAAGGAACTTCTTCACAGTGAGGATGACAGAGCACTGGAACAGACTGCCCAAGAAGGCTGTGGAGTCTCCCATAATTTCACTCAGGCTGTTTAGATACTTTTAATTGAAGTATAGAAATGGTTATGGTTTGAAATCTGAGCTTGCCAGAGTTCAAGAGATGTCTGCACAATGGAATTTTGGGTGGTCCTCTGTTGAATCAGAAGCTGGACTTGATGATCCTCATGAATCCCTTCCCCTCACATTATTCTATGATAGACAGGAAAAGCCATGCAGAGTGTATAGAAATGAATACTTACACGAATAAGGGGTCTCTTTTTTGTTTAAATAAATATGATAATTTTAACAGAGAAAATAATGTATTAGTATTAAAAGATGAGAAATTTCAAAAATAAATCAATTCATTTCTGTCCTCGTATGTGAATTGCATTCAAAAATTAGTGCTCTAAAAAGACAAGAAAAGTTAGGCTCAGCTATGTGGTGATTTATACCTATAAGCAGGTCAGGTGTAGCAGGATTTGCAATGAGGTTAGCTAGATACTTTATCTAGAAGGGTTTGTCTGTTGTTCAAGGTGACAGTGGGCAAACCAAAGAATGTGTAGGTGACATCTCTGATATAATCAGGGAGGATTTTTTCCTTACTCCATCCTGTTTTTAAAAGCTAGGCACTAATATAACTTGCAGTATCAAAGAACAGGACAACCCAGAAGAAACTAGCTCTTCTCTACAGGCTGTGTTTATCAGCAGCGTTCATCAGCTGGCTTGAGTTGTCTCAAGTGATAAAAATTGAATAATCAGCATGTTATTTACATCTGAGGTTATTCTTTCTGTGGCATGACTGCAAGTGTCATCCACAATGACCAGCTTTTGCTGAGTCTGAAAATGCAGAGATGTAAAATTATGCCTAAAACTCGTGAGTTTAAAGCAAATCAACTTATTTTCTGCAGCTATGAAATTCGTTTCTAGTTCTGACGATAAACTTTTTTTTTTTATTTGGAGAAATGTGAACTATTATGCAAAAAAGCACAAGGAGTCTTAAACCAATTTATTTTTAACATGACAAAAGATATCTGCTTCTTTGCTGGTTTGTGTGGTCAAGATGACTCATACAAATTGCAGCTGCCACTGATGTGTATACCACCACTCTTTACAGCGTAAGATGAATTTGAGAATAACTTGGCAAGTTTAATTTCTAGATTGTCTGCAAACCACACCTCTGATGTTTGTTGTTGTTTCTTTTGGGAGCTGTATATTACTGATAAATGATTCTAGCACATGGTTATCTCCGTAACACAGCATTACTGTTCTCTCCCATTGTGAAATTAGACAACTTCATTATTTCTAAGATACATATACATGATAAAATTCTCAGTGCGTTCTGAAAAAAAAAAAAAATCCACCTAATTGTTTTTCTTTTTCTCTCCTAGTCTGCTCCCAGTTTTCAAGAGGAGTCTTCGCTATTTTTGGATTCTACGACAAGAAGTCTGTAAACACCATAACATCGTTCTGTGGGACTCTTCACGTCTCCTTCATAACCCCTAGCTTCCCAACAGATGGAACGCATCCATTTGTCATTCAGATGAGACCTGACCTCAAGGGAGCTCTCCTTAGTTTGATTGAATACTATCAGTGGACCAAGTTTGCGTATTTGTATGACAGCGACAGAGGTAAGAACCAGTTTTTATCTGTATGCTGATTGCTAGTTGTATCTTACAGTAATGCTGAATTTGCCTTAGAAAATGCAGAGAGGAATGCAGCAAAACCATTTAAATTTAGAAATGATTTTTTAGGACATAAAATAGTTTAAATGAGTATTAAATCACAGTGTGCATGAGCAGAATTTCAAGTGTGTTCTGATAAGTTATGAGAGTATTTGCTTGTTGTAAAGCAGTTCCAATGAGGGTTTGTTTTTTTTTTTAATAGTCATCTAAGGATGATTAAAAAAAAAACACATAAAATGATATGTATGCTGAGGTATGTTTTCATGTAATGATGTATGTCATCCACACTCAGCTTTTGAGTTTCATGCCAGCTATTTATAATTACAGAGTCAAACACAAACATCAGTAAGCCAGATGGCTTACTTTTACCAGATGGCTTTTTTTTTTTATGCTTTAACTATTGCTGACTGGTGGAATTTGCTCCTACAAACTTTGAGTTCCTTGAGGTAGCTGTCTAGTTAATGGAGGCCTGGTAGGAACCACTTGCTCTGTGTTGTGCTTCAGTGATATTTCAGTAGAGTTAGGGAACATCTACTAGCACTGATTTACTCCACACAGCACGTGAAATCAATAGCTGAGCACAAGACAAACCAAAGCATCGGATGCAGTCCATGCTCCTTTGGAAGCTACCATCGACAATACTTGAGTTTTTCTCTGCTGTTTATTTTTATTGATGAGTCCAAATCCACTGCTCATAGCTAACTTATTCCAGGGTACAGCCTCCACGAGTGCAATGTCTTTTTATGAGTGTAGTAATTGTAGCATAACAATTTATGAACTGTGAAGAATCACTGGCAAATTATGGTATATCAATTTTGTGAGAAATAACATTATACGGAGTGTTTTGTTCTGTCTGCCCTTCCTTTATCGTCATTCTGTTCTCAAGTTCTCCTCACCTAGTAGTCCTTGACCAGCTTTTTTCTATTGACCTTCTCAAAGGGAAGATAAGAAATTTATCTTGTGGCTTATCTGCATGGCCACTGGTCAGAGTTAAATGCACATTAAATGGTAAGATGCCACTTTTGTAAGATTGTGAGACGATTAATGTTTAACACACCAGTTTGAGTGATGGAGTAATGTTAAATTCTCTGCCTTCTGATGCCATTTTATATGTTAAAAGTTGTTCAGAATGCTAAAGGGCCTTCCTCAAAACAGTTCACTGCCACTGTTCTAAGCCCTAAAGTAAGAAAAACTAAAGCTGGCACATAGCCTCCAGCAGTAGTGTCGTGGGGTGATGAACCCTACACTCGTTTCTGTTGCAGATCCTTTTCAGAG
Organism: Oreortyx pictus; assembly: GCA_036925125.1. NCBI lineage: Eukaryota > Metazoa > Chordata > Aves > Galliformes > Odontophoridae > Oreortyx > Oreortyx pictus. Next base: position 66,107,211 of record JAUPFR010000005.1, read on the forward strand.
GATCACATTAGAATCAGAAGGGTGCACTACAGTTTTAGGAAGGACAGTTAAGAAACTAGTTGCTTAGCCAGTGCTCTGTCAGTCAGCTAGCAGTGTGTGGTATGTGACCTGCATGTGGTTTTGTATGTAGGAAGTAGTGAAGAACACTTTGTTGCTTTCACTGATGGAATGGACAGGAATAACAGCATGAGACTTTTGTTTGTTGTCGCCTTTTGGTTATGCCTCTCTGTTGTATTGGTTTTAATTGAGGTGAGGCACCTCAGTGGTAATGAGCTCCAAGGCATGAAATTCCTGCCTTTATGCTGAGTAAAATCAGTGCTCCCACTGCCTTCACTAAGCCTATCCTGCAGAGTCAAGCAGTGTGTAGGCAACACCTTTGATGACAGATCCTGAATAGACAGGGTCCACACTTCTTCCAGGTGCTTTTAAGTGTTAATGTGATATATATTTAAGGAACTGCATGTAATTTCAGATACTTCTTCCATCAGGAATGAGATGAAAAAGGTAGAGACTTATTGCTCACAGAAGCTGTGAAAACTAATAGGAATTAGTTTAATGACTCATTCCAAAAGAATATTTATTGCTACTTTTGCAGCTCCTCTGTGGTTAGAGGCTGACTGAATGAAGTGCAGGACAATTTCTTGTGCCTGTTCCTAAGAAGTGAAGCCATTCAGTATATGCATATCCAAGTTATTACTGGCTTATTATGGCACTTGATGTCATATAATGTGGCTTATGCTTTATCCTCCTTGTTTTCTCTTGGATGCCAGTACTAAGCAGTTCAGTTTGGAGAAAGTAATGACATGATTGTAAGATTCTCTTTGTAACAGAACTGCTAATTCAGTCAGCCTCTTTTCATTCCTCCTTTTGAGAGCTCACTGAATTAACAGTCTGTCTCATCTTAACTGCAAGTGGTTCAGGTACATGAAGTTCCCAAACAGGAGTGCTCGCACACTCACAACCAGCAACTGGAGTTGTTAGATTTTTGTCCTCTGCAGATTTTCACTTTCTTTACCCCGTAGAGATAATTCTTTAAAGAATTGTTGTAAATGATTATTTTTCATTTTCCACTGTGCTGTTGCTATCAGTGTAAACTACACTGTTAAAGGATCATGTCTCCTACATCTAGAAAGCAAGAAATCCAGTCAGTGCAGAGGGTGTTCCAAAAAGAACCGAAACAAAACAAAAAAGGGAGTCCCTAGGAAAAATGGAAGATCAGAAGAATAAAATACTCCCTATAAAATATAAAAAGTATGAAATAAAATACTCCTTATAATGGGTAGTAGTAACATTAACAGCCCTCATTAATCTATACCTGAGATTCTGTTTGGCTCAAAGAGTGCATGTAAGGACAGGTTGGAAAACCTGAAATCTACTAAGTCAGATATGAAACAGTTATTCGGATTATATTTAATATCTTGGCCTTATCCAATTAGTCTTGTTAATTTTTGGAATCTTTCTATTCTAATTATTTTTTTTATTTGAGGTGTGAGAAGAAGCAAAGCTGTTAAACACAGGAGCAAAATGCAAATTAAACCAGTAATATATACTGTAAAATTATCAGATTCTTGATAGGGTCCTCACCACTGTATTACTAATAAAGGTGGCATTCCGTTGCCAAATGTGCAAATAAAGCTAAGCAGACATTACACTTCATAATGAAGAATGATAAAATTTAGCTTATTTGAAGTGAAAGGGTATTTTGAAACACTTATGTTAAGTTTCTTTTCATAAGAAATGTCCACTTTAACATATTATAAGTGGTTTGTGTGTGCCCTTGTCTGTTACTTTAAAATACTCATTGCATGATGTGTAGAACTCCCTATCAGTCTTCTTTAGAGTCATATAGAAAGCCAGAACTATCTGACTTGTCATTATGTCTTTGGAAGCCTGCCATTTTCTTCCTTTGCTCATGACCAGTCTCATAGATTGCTGTACATTATTACTACGTTCACTTAGGAAGCTGAATTGCTAAACCTGACTCACGTAATGAGGTGTTTACAAACTATGAGGCAAATTGATTCTTAGTATTTTCTGTCCACAGTTATGTTCATAATCACTATCATTTCTCATGAGAGTTATCCTTGAAGCTTTCTTTTACATCCCTTTACATTTCTTTGCATGCAAATGTGTGTTTGTATAATCTGTTACTTAATCTTTGAAAAGGAAAAATGAGTCAAATGAAATCTTCAGTGATACAGTGTTTTGTTGGCAGTGGAAACTGTGCAGACATTACAGCTTCCTGGCAGAAATATGCCAAAAATGCTAAAACAGCAGCAAAATTCTACAGACTGCTCACAGGTGTTAACACTGGGCCTAGTAGTCTATACAGGAAGAAATATATATCAGCAAATTTTCTTTCATTATCAGGGATCGATTGTGGTCAGCAGAAATAATAGCTCTGTTATCAGGGTTATGAATATGGGCAACTTCTCATCACTCTGGAACATGAGAATTTTGCCACAGGCCTCAGTGAGATCAGGGCTTAAATAGGTTACTGCTCAAGCAATGAGAGCAGGAACAGTTACATAGAATTCAGTAATAAAGAGCTGATCCTCTTTCTGTAATTGGATCATTTTTCTTCTGGAAGAGCTCTTTCTGAGTGTATAGGATTCCATCAGCAAATCAGTGAACTGTCTAAATCTCCTTCTGAAAAAAGTTGAAGCAAATACAAAATATTGTCCTTATAGGATCTGTTCTGATCTCTTTGGGTGGTTTAAATAGAACTTTCATGCAATAAGAACAAATTGGGCCTACACGTGTCTTCGTTTCTGATTCCTAATGATGTGTGACAATTCAAACAAGTAATGGTGTAATCTTAAATAAGTAATTGCATAAATCATGTTCCATAAGCTTGCTATTCCTGAAAGCATTGTCAGTTGTGTCTTCTGCTTTCTCCTGCACATCACTAGGGTTATCAACACTGCAAGCTGTGCTGGATTCTGCAGCTGAAAAGAAGTGGCAAGTGACTGCTATCAATGTAGGAAATATTAACAATGACAGAAAAGATGAAACCTACCGTTCGCTATTTCAAGATCTCGAAGTGAAAAAAGAAAGGAGGGTGATTTTGGACTGTGAGCGTGATAAAGTCAATGACATCGTTGATCAGGTTTGCTGTTCTCCATATTTCAGTCATGAAAATTACTGATGTTCCGTTAAAAAAAAAAAAAAAACATAATGAGTTCATTTCTGTTGATCCTATTTTTGTGGTCATTATGCATTTTTAGAAGTGACAGATCTCTGTTAAGAACCACATGCTCATCGGACAGAAAGAGAACATGCAAATCCTGTAATTGCTCCTTCTGTTCAAAGGCAGGATAATTCTGTGTGGATCATCCAGTATGGCTTTCTATCCTGATTATTTAGGAAAATGGCATCACAGTGCTCTGATTCAGATTCTTGTACTGTCTTCAGATCCACCTATTCAGTCCTGGTATCTAGGTGTGTCCAGGTGGATCTTTTCATTGCTGTCTTTTTACCTTGTTTCCTCTTTTCGTACATACTGAGTACAGTGGAACACTGTAATGACAATTCTGTACTGGTTTAAGCTTGACCATGTGAGACAGTGCACCATCTGTAGGAATATCTTAACTGGATTTAGTTGCATTTGGATGGGTTTACTCTGAAGCTTTTTTGGAGAGTTCATCATCCTCATCTTCACTATGAAGATGAGTATAGCTTGGAGGGGCTCAGGCACTGAGCATTGTGTTTGAGCATGCAAACTGAGTGCATTCTGTTTCTCTGTTTTGTTTTGAATTTGTATTTGGAAACTGTTTCTGTGGTTTTCAGGATTGATTTTCATTTGTTCTTGTCCTTCAGAACATTCACAACTCCTCTGTCACCATCTGCAATGTTTTAAAATCACAGTTTTTGATTTGTTTAATGGTAAATTTCAAGACATTAATATATATACTGAACAGAGCAATGCTTGAGAGAGAAACACTGCTTACAGATGATCAAACAGCTGTTTACTTACCTTACAGTGACTTTAGTCCACGTTCCTTTACAAGTTCATAAGATGTCATGCAGGATGAAAACCCTATTAGACTCGACGTGTTGCACCCGCTGTTTCCTCAGCCTTCCTAACAGATAATATTGTATCAGAGAAAGGAAAGAAATTGCTTTGACATATTTTGATTCTGACAAGAGTATGCTGACTGTTAATCATCTTACTATCCTCCAGATTCTATGAGATCAGATATGTCATTTTGAGCTCTTTTTTGAAATGAAGACTAATTTTTTTCAGTTTCACCTTGTACCACTTTTTAATGACAGGAACTGTCGCTTTAGTTGCCATGCTTTTTTTGCTAGCTTTGTTTGTGTTTGGTAATGCATCTGTTATTTCCTTTTGGCTTCTTGTTTCAAGTGCACCTCTAGGATATTTTTCATACCCTTGTTGCACGCTGACAGGTCATACCTTTGTTGATGTTTAGATTTTCTTACTTTATCTCCACAGACTTGTGTCACTTCGGAAAACATATGGATGGATGAACTTTTGTTTCTGCTCATCTGATTTTATAAGTCACTGAAAAGTGTTAAATAGATGTAGATCAGCCACGTGGTCATTTATTGTAGTTCCAATTATTTATTCACATCAAAATACTTTTCTGCGGTGCTGTTAGAACATAGTCTCTTAAGCTGCTAAGTGTGAGTTGTCTCATGGGCTTACCCTTGAGATTCTCTTTGAAAGATACTCTACCAACTTCTGGAGTTTAGTCTGTTTTCTGGAGTCTGTTATCCCTACACTTTTGCTCCTATGACATCCTTCCCTTGCAGAATAATGTAAAACTGCTTTGATCTTCTCAAGTAGTCTGAAAATGCTAAAATAACTTTTTTTTCTTAATTTTCTCCCCCACTTAACATGAATAATCATCCTAAGAAAGGATTTCTGGGAGTACTTGTAAGTTTCTTTGGCCTGTGAGTTTGTGTCATTCTGATTTTCTTTTCTAACTGCTGAATAGATACTTTGGGTTTACTTTACTAGCAGATTTATTTGTTAAAAAATCCTTTGAATTCTAGACAAAAAAAAACCCAAACCCACACCTCAGAAAATGTCTTTTCAGGAGCGTGCCTTCAGCCTTAGTATCAGAGCCCCTTTTCTTTTTCTCTAGTAAAAAATACTGAGCACAGAACAGGCTTTCCTGTTGACAAGTCTTTTTCCTGAATAGTGGAGTACTATCTGCTTTTTTGATATTGAGCTGCAAATTCTTTGCTTGCTTGCTTGCTTGCTTTCTGTTCTTGAACAAACCTGTTTTTGTTTCTATCACTGTCTTTATGAGCTGTGTCCCAGTGATGCTCTGTGGTCCTCGGATCATTGTACAGACAGACAATGTGTTTGCTAAGTTGATTCTTCATTCTTTTTTTTTTTTTTTCCTCCTGTGCAACAGTTTCTTTGTCAGATTTCAACCATTTGTGTAAGTTGAAGCTGAAAAAAACTTTTGAGTTCACCAGCTTCCTCAGAACAGTTGTGCTCTTTCGTTATTCTCATTGTTCAAAAGATGGAAGAACTCTCTAGAGAACTCTTTTCTCACATATCCGTTCTCAAGAGAAGTGTTTTGCTTCAAAATGTAAACTTCCCTATGGAGATGTAGTCTTAATTAGGATTATATGGGAGAAGAATCCATGCTACGTGCTTGCCAGTGGAGACAGCTGAGAGTGTCAGCTTTGAGTGAGATTGTAAGGAAACTTTAGGAGAACAAACAACAATTTGAACTTATAAAATTTCCTCATAATGTAAATACTTTTGTGCATGTCATAGTGCTTTTAAACCTCTATTTTTGGTTCAAGGAAATTTACTGTACTGCTACAAATGAAGCAGAACCGAAGCAGGAGTGTCTGAGTCAGTGCTTCTTTTGGTGCCTTTACCCTGTGATGCCCATTCCCACCTGTCTAGGTTGAAATTTTAATATAAAGCATAGTAGCTAGCATTCAAGTCCTCTTCTTACAGATTTTGGAGCTTGATCTTCAGTGTAACTAATTTCTACCAGCAGGGAGCATATTCAGCAATTCATGAGGTAAAATAAAAGTAAAGCACTGAAAAAGCTCAGTATTGCATACAGTGAAGCTCTTAACTGACTTTTAAATCATATTGCTTTTAGTGTTTCTCAGTCTGTGTATCAGCTGAATATTCTCTATTATGGGGGTATTTTTGTTTTCTTACAGGTTATCACAATTGGTAAACATGTTAAAGGATACCATTATATTATTGCAAATCTGGTAAGCAGTTTTAATATTAAAAATACCTGCACTACACGTTTTATTGTTTGTGGAGGCACACAAACTAGTACTGTGTTTTCAGTTAATGTTTAGAAAATAAATTTAAATATATTTATTCTTGCTAAATAGATGTGTGTGTTCAGATAGCATTTGTTTTATTGGCTGAGTCTTCTCAGAGCTTAAATGCTTCCTGTTAAATTCCTATCAATGGGACTGAAAGATAGCTCAGCAACTCCATTAAAGGTTCATCCATTTTTCTGCATCCTGTATTAAAGTCACAGTAGGTAGGAAAATCAGAAAAACACCTTTCCAGATTGTGGTTGGATGCATTCATCCAGATCACTCATGTTCCTTCTCTCACTGCTGAAGTATTTAAAAATTACAGCTCTCAGCTTTGATTCTGCTGGACTAGTGAATCTCACCTTCACACATCCTCATTTCTCAGATTTCTCAATCAGTTTGATTGTTCAAGGAAATATTCTATCTGTCAGTACAGCTAATACCCTTCCTAAGGGGGAGGGAAAGTTTCAGGAAACTTGCTAGATTGTCAAGGTTATTTTTTGAAATTCTTCTAAAGATGAATGGCCATTTTGCTGACATTAAAGTCAACAATACTTATTTACTGCAGCTACGGAATCTAATACGGTTTTTTTTTTTTTTTTTTCTACAAGAGATAAAGCGCAGTCTGTGGACTTGAATGTCAGTTATTCTGCTCCAGAAAAGAGCTTTGAGTGTTGTATGGTGAAAGTACCTTTATATAATTTATTTATTCTCTTTATACTTGGAATTTGATGCAATTTGACTAATAAAAATTTCAGCAGAGCCCCTGAAGTGCTCTGATTTTAAACTCTGTTTTTCATAGTCATTTTAGAGGGAGTTGAGAAAACAGAATGACCATAGTGTGTGTACTCACACATTGTACATAGCCAATATCTCCTCCTAGCCTTTGATCAAAACTTCTCCCCTCCAGACAGGAGATAGTTGCCCATGTTGCTATATCACAGTAAGGAAGGCGTTGAGGGTTCAAGGTCTCTTTAAAAGCATAACAATAGGAGTCTATATTTATATTCATTAATTAATGTTTTAGGATGAAGAAGGTACTGCATGTTCACAAGACAAGCAAAAAGTCATACAGAATTTGAAAGTTCCCTGTGTTTTTGCTGCATGCATTGTGTGAATAGTTTTGATCTCAAAGGAAATGAGCATTTTGGAAAGTTGCCTAGTGTATTTCATCACGTTGACTGGTTGCCATTTTAGCCATTTCTTGGCTGGTCTTCATACTGATTGACAGTATTAGTTATCCCTCATTTAATTTGCATAAATGAACTGTTTTAGTCCAACCTGCTTTCATGTTATATATTTAAAAAAACAACCAAGGGGGAAGAAAGCTGAGAATTAAACGTTTCATTCTTTCAAAAATTATGGAATGGGACTGTTTTTAAGAACAAGAAATAGTTTTTTTTTTGTGTTTTTTTTTTTTTTAATACCACAAGGGAGGTAAGAGAGATTCTAAGTCCTTCCATGTGCTTCAGTGTTCCTAGCAAAAAAAACCAAAAACAAACATAAAGCTGTACCTGTAACTATTACTGGCTGAGGTTTGCACTCCTATCTGTTATTGACTTTTGATCTAAACAATCCCATTGAAATTAACAGTTGTTTTTGCTCTATGAAAGTTATCATGGCAAAGGTAGATCCATTCAGCACTTGTTCTGCAGAAGCATAAAAACTAATAAGCAACAAGAGACATTGTTGGCTGGCAGCCCAGGATTTTAACTTGGATCCTATTTGAAGAAAACATTTGGCTTACACATTTGCAATAGACATCGTATGGTAACACACACACATATATATATATATATATATATATAAGGCTACTGAGAGATCTGCCACGACTGCTGGAATAACAGACATAATGTTTTCTGTGCCCAGGGATTTACTGATGGAGATTTATCCAAAATTCAGTTTGGAGGAGCTAATGTCTCAGGATTTCAGATAGTTGACTACGATGATCCTTTGGTGTCAAAATTTATACAACGTTGGTCAACCCTAGAGGAAAAAGAATATCCTGGTGCACACACTAGTACAATTAAGGTACGTCTTGCATTTGTTTTAACTGTGATGTATGGGATGTACATGAAGCAAGGGGATTGAACTAGGAAGACAAGAGAAAGAAAACCTGACAAAATCAGTGGTGCCAATTTTAATATTCTCTCTGGGGTACTTTTAACATTCTCTATCATAGTGCTAGTTCAGCAGAAATGACAGAAAATGTTAAAGACAACTTCGATTTTTCTTGTGTAACTGTAAATCTCTGCCTGACAACTTGTTAGGAAAATGGTTTGATGTGATATATTAAGTAGCTGCTGACTTCCTTTTGATTTGTCTCTTTCTCCTAGTTTTGAAATGTGTATGACTACATATATGTCCTTCTAAAACATGTTTTGAAGGAGTACAGATCTAACACTTCCTGTCCTACCAAAGCAATGATAAGCCAGTTGCTTTGGGAGGGATGACTAAATCCTACAAAAACTTTCAAAATTAAACAGTATGCCTGAGGTAACAGATCTGTGATCTAGTTCCAGGTCTGAATGACTCAAGATGTGGTGCCGGGCAAAAAGGTAAACTTAATTACCTCAGCTTTCCCTCTGGTTGAAACTGGGATAACTGCATCTTCTTGTCTTATGTAGCAGTTACAGAGATCAATTATTGCTTTCAAAATGTTGATAAGCTAATGTGTTTTATATCCTTAATACAACCAGAAATTTTATTTAAAATGAGTGTATTTAATTAACTCTCGAGTGTATTACCACAAAATGGCAAATGTTCTAGGCAAAAGTTTTTATAGGTTGAAGTATTTTCTCGACCGGTAGTAAGGTGAATAAGAACCTTGAGCAGAAAATGGAACATTCTGCAAATTCCTGAAACACAAATCCTTTAAAGTGCCCAAACTTAACGATTATTTAAATATATATACGTATATAGTTTCTAGGTTCCTTTTTTGTGTGTCATATTTTGGGAGACTTAATTGAAGCTATAATTTTTCTTTGATTATTCTTGTATTTTATTTTTTTTTGAGAGAACGAGTGAATTTTTCATTTAATGTTTGACAGAAGAAACTAAAGCCTGTGTCATGCCTTTAGATACACTCATGTTACATTTGTGTGACGTTCTCTCATTTAGGCAAAAGAGAAGGGAAGAACTGGCTGTGGGTGACTAGTAAAGTTCTTTTTGTGCATCCCTGCTTCTCAAGGGATGAAATCTACCTACCTTTGCTAATGTTGCAGCATCTTAGTCTGGAAATAACCACAGTGAAAGGCATAAGTCAAAAAAAAATAGTTGCAATAGTTTGTCATAACATTAATTTGTAATTTTATCACAGTTACTACCTCTTCATCTGCCTTATTGGTTCCTTTCAATTATACTAGAAACTGAAAGTGATAAAGGAGAGTATTTGGAATATCCTCTGGTTTTGGGTTTACTTTTTTATGGATAGGAAAAATAAATGAAAAAAATATTTTCATAAACTTCATGTTTCAGAGCACTTATTAAATTAAAATGCCCAATCTGATTTTTATCTTTGTTTACATAATGTTGCACGAGGAATATAGGAGATCACACTGCTATTCGGCTATATTAAATTATCTGATAAATTTAGAAGTGCAAGAGGTACTGGGGAGGAGGAGAGAGTGGATGTGTGCTACAAAGCATGGAGAGATTGGTTGTATCAGTTGTTGTGCTTTTTATAGCTTTCTGTCTTTTACCCTTGTACACATTACTTGTAAGGTTCCCTTCGATTGTGCGTTAAGTCAGGGACCTGTCATGTATCATTGTCATCCTTGAGGGACCTAGAGGCAGAGGAGAATGATGGCCACTGCAGAAATAGGGCAAGAAAAGCCCTTGAGCAGTCATCCAGTCCATTCTCCTTGCCTGAAGGCAGAATCAGATATACCTGTGTAATTCCTGATGGATGGTGATTTCACAGCTTCCCCAGATGTTCAGTTGAAGAGCATAGGCAGTCTTACTTCTTGCTTTTTTGTCTAACCTAAGCTAGGCTTTGTCTTCAGATCCCTTACTGCTTTATCTGCTTCTTCTATATGAGCATGTTCTCCTTTTCAGCTGTCCTTCTATATTTGAAGATGGCTGCCATATTTATCCTTGCTTTCCTTCCTGCTGAACTAAACAATCCCTATTCCTTTCAACTTTCTACCCACAGTTCTGCACTGTGCATGGCTTTGTGTGGCTCAGAGCTGTTCTTTTCAGTACTTCTTTTGGTGATGCTCTTTTTCTCACCATCGTGGCACAGTTAAACTATACATGTCATGAGATGCACAGTAACATCCAGATCTTATTCTGCGTTGTTTTTCTGTACTGCTGTCAGTTTAGACAGTCTCATACTATGTCTGTGCACTGATAACCCTTATAAAATACAGGATTTTACGTCTGTTCTTGTGGAACTGTATGCCTTGCTTCTCTGCCTCAAACAAGCCATCACTTTTCATTAGCATCCTAGTCATGTGAGTTATCCTGAGCTTCTTGGTATAGTGTATAAATGCCCAAGTTATTGAGGTAGATTAACTCTCTTTTTGGTCCCTTCCATGATCTTACTGAGTAACATTTATCTCTTTTGATTTTAAGGCAGTAATCCAATTTGCCACTGTTAATAAACGAGCTCATGCCACCAGTTCCAATAGATTCTAAAATTCTAAAGCTATGAGAGCAAAATGTGTGTGGAGCAGCTTGATTTGTAGAATTTTTTCATTATTGATACGTAATTCAGAGGGGCTCAGAAGTCTCTGGCAGGTGACTACAGAATCATAGAATGGTTTGGATTGCAAAGCACCTTGAAGATTATCCAGTTCCAGATTCCCAGTGGTGGGGGTGATAATGTTAACCCTGATATTAGAAATGTTTCGTTGCAAGCAATAGCACTGCAACTGTGTTCTGCTTTCCTATGTTCATTTTGCGTTATGAAGTGCAACTCATATAATATAATATAATATATATAATATATATATATTTATATATATATATAATAATAATATAATATATAATATAGCTGCAAGTAGTCTTGAAAATGGAGAAAAGCACCTGTATTTAAGAATAAAAGGTGCATTACAAAGAAATAAACTTCTCCAGAAGAACAGATTGTTGAAGACTAATGCCACAGATGGTGAGAAGAGAATCTGGATCAAATTGCTTTAAAAATATTTCAATTAGTATTTTATTAATTGTAAAGATATATATTCCATTTTCAAGGGGTACATGACAAAAGACTTGTTACTGTACTGTGCCTGTACAGATAAAAAAAAAAACCAAGAAGATTAAGAAAGATGACTTCAAAGTGCTATTTTGCTGCCTTTTTGCCAAAGGACTTCTCATCTTTCAAAAGGAAAGCTGATAAAAAAAAAGTCACAAGCCTTCATGAGCCAACTTTAAGCTTGGTAAATGCATGAAGTATTTATTCTCTATTGGAAGAAATATTGTAGGGGAACTACATGCAGCACACGGTGTCTGCCCAGTTGAAAAGCTAAGGCAGTTCAGACTCTCAGAGAACACCACTATATTGGAAGATGGCAACTACCCAACACTCAGTGAAACTGTTTTCACTGCCTTAAACCACCTCATGCTGGTACATTGTTTCAGATGGTCAGAATGTATAAGATTGTATTTTAATGTGCATAATCTCTTCCTTGCATGTAATCATAGGATCGCTCAGGTTGGAAAAAACCTTAAGGATCACTGAGTCCAAACATGACCTAACCATACTACCCTAACAGCCCTCTGCTAAATCATGTCCCTGAGCACCGCATCCAAATGGTTTTTAAACACATCCAGGCACTCAACCAACTCCCTGGGGAACCTATTCCAGTGCTTAACAACCCTTTCTGTAAAGAAGTGTTTCCTGATATCCAACCTAAACTTACCCTGGTGCAGCTTAAGGCCATTTCCCCTCATCCTGTCACCATACAATCAATGTGTAGCTAAGAGAAAAACCATAAGTTACTGTTTCTTTTGAATTTTTTTCTTTTATAGTTTCACATTTTCAGTTTTTTTTTTTTTAACAGTAATCTCGTCTTCTAGAATTATTATGAGATCTATTTTTATCAGAGTAAATGTGATTATAGAGTCTAAAATGCCTGTGTATAGTATAAAACAGTGTGTTGTTCATGGCAAAATTGCAAAAATAGGAAACAGCCAATCTTAAACTGTTAGGAAGAAAGAGCAGGGAGTAATGCAAAGCTTTCAGCTTAACTCTTCTGATGCTAGTATACATGAAGGAAGGAATACACAGAACACGCAGGCAAGTATAAAAGCTTGCAGAAACAAAATTCTGATGACTCACTGATATTAACAAAGAAGAGGACAGTGTTTTTCAAACTTCAAATTCAGGAAGCATTCTAATACTATATGTGCTATATATATACTAAGTCTATACTACTTAGAAGGAGTACAGTTTATGAATTAAACAACGCCATCATTTCAATCTATGCTTCTTATGATTGCAACATGTTAGAATGGTTTTAGAGCAGCAGGGATTATAATAAGAGTTATAAGTGATATTCCATTGCATCAGCTACATTTTTAATAGAGAAATTTGGTAGTGCCTGAATTCAATCAATTCAATGTGGATTATAGTAATTTATGATGATAAACATAAATAAGTTTCAATAATATTGCTTAATTATGAACTGAACTACTTTTTTATTTTTTTATTATTATTTTTTAATCTGTAAAACTGTAGTCTTCCATTTGCGAGGGTTTTCTGTCTTTGTGTTCTGGTTTCCTGATTGCTGGACGTAAACATACACATCTAGCAGTTAAGTGTTCTAGCTACCTGATTTTACTGGAGTTTTGAATACCAATATTCAATCTATTCTACTTGTGAAAACATATATCATAGAATGGAGAACAAAGGCGCAGAAGGTTTCATTATGAAATTGTATGCTTCTTTTTAATAGTTTAAGACTCCTTTGTGTAAGTAATCTATCATTCCAGGATAGTATTTTCTCAAGTGAACTCAAAGAATGAAAGCAGTGGGTTGGTTGAGGTAGCACCTGCAGATTTGTCTTGGGCCTTGAGAAAGAGCTATTGACCCAGATCCTTCTGTCCTACGAGTGGAAGTGGTTGAGCTGTGCCAAAGGAAAAGTGCTTGCAGGTCTTCTGAGGACTGCAGCTCACTTTTTTTCAGGCAGTGTCTCAGTTGCATACTTGGGTAGCTGCATGTATTATTGGCTAGAATCTAGGGACGGCAGAGAAGGAAACGTGAACTGTTTATTATTTTGTGGAAGTTAGTACTTCTTTGTTAAATCAGTGTCCTGGCAAGATTGGCATATTTGTTAGTCTTTTCCTTTGAATTACTTCGGAGAAGACAAGAGACAGTTTCCTAGTGAAAATAGGCAAATACTTGGGGTATGTGTAGGACTTTTGGCTATAGGTGAAAATAAGATAGCTGAAGAGCCTGCTGGATGTTTTGGATTCTTATCATTCACCTGGTATTATAAAATGGCTGATAACAATTATCTAGTCTGTTCTAATAATTTGAATTAAGCCAACTATGAGTTTTTTCTTCTAGAAAGTAATATGGAATACATTTTTATAATAAAATCAGTAAGTTTCTTGGATGAAAGCTCAGTTCACCAAGGGTATTTGCTGTAGGTAATAATGGTTGAATGGCCATTTTTATCAGTAAAAAAACTGGTTGAAGACTATTTCAGTAACCATTGGAGTAAATAGCAATTTACATTTAAAAATTATCTTCTTTTAGTCACGTATACTTAATGATTTAATAATAAATTTGTTATTAATTTTTAAGTGTAAGTGGGTTGTGCCAGAACATCTGAACTGAAAGAGATTCCAGGGTATTTCTAGGGCAGAGCAGTTAAGAAAAAGAAGTACACAGGTTGTTAAGCTACTCTCATGTTGAGAGTGGCAAAAAGAGGTCATTGTTGTAAATGGAAAGCAGACAAAAAACTATTACGCTAGTTTTTGTACTTAGCTTTTAAAAGATTTCCTCCATAAACTAAGAAGGTGATTGTGATCTATTACATCTAGACTTACTCTTAGAAAATGTCTTTAAATGCCCACAGACCTAAAAAGCACTGTAGTTAAAGATGCCTCTGAAGAATTAGATTCATTTTTAGCAAGACAGCATTGCTTAATTGTTCATCTTATTTAGGAGCCTCTTACATATGCATATTAGTCTAGTTTGCTGTCGTGTTCAACAGTCAGTTTGGGTTGGGTCTGTGTGACCTTTAAGGTACTTTCCAACCAAAAGCAGTGTTGATTCTATGATTACATTTGAAACAGTTTTCTGGAATCATATGTTTATGAATAAAAAGGCATATATTCCTTGTTCTTTAAAGGTAATTGTTGTCAGTTGCATTGTTTTTTTCTAGCTGCTTTCTTTTTAAGGTTGGAAGTAAAATTACAGAAATAGATTAGATTTTATAATTACTTTGTCAGGATGGATAGTTTCTACAAACAGCGGGATGAATTAGAAGTAATGTTTTTCATAAATAAATTCTGCAAGTTCAAGTTAATTGTTTTTATTATTTCTGTCAAGCACCATGGACTCAAAAGCAAGTAATTGGTGTTATTTTTTTTTCTGCAAGATCCATGTGCTTATTAAAGGAAGAAAATGCCTATGACAACTTAATGTGTTCAAGTTAGCCTCTGTACTCTACTGAAGTATTGCAAACAAGGTGATAAAATGTTTAGCAAATCATTGGAAAAACAATGTTGGAACAGTGCAGTAAGCTAGCTATTTGTATACCCACAAGATGCAGACATACAATTTTGAGTCTTTATTGTATATGTTGCTTTGATCTCTAGTTTGTTTATACTTGAGTTTGCTGAAGTTTAAATATAAGGAAAAATACTGAACATCTGCTTCACCCTTCTTACACTCGCAAAAGGGAGTGCTTCTGTTATTATCTCTCTTTGAATCTTACCTCCAGTCAAGGAAAATACTCGTGTCTGCTTTTTTGTCATGCTTTTCTTAGTCTCTATTGGTGATGTAGATTGTCCTTTCTCCTGCTTTTCCACATATGCAGAGCCACATATGTGATGGAGAGCCCTCCTCTGTACCTGTTTTAGTCTGAATTCAGCCTTCATGAACACTGTTTCAACTGTGTAAGCCATTCTAGCTGAGGTCTCCCTGGTGTCTTGTGCAGTAGACCTGTCATTTTTGACTCAGTCTCTGCTCCAAATATCCTATTACTGTTTCTTTTTCACTGTTCTGTTACTTTTGGATGGAACTGCTAGTTCAAAGTCCCCTTGGGTGGTTTTACTGTGTCTACTGTGTAGACCTCTATATCTGAGCTGTCTACCCTGGGCTTCTCTAATAGTCACAGAAGTCACTATAAATGGACTTAATGGAATCTATAGCCAAGAGTCTTGCACACAGTCCATATTTCGTAGAAAATAACAGCAAATCCTTGTGCACTTTAGAGCATTCGAGTTTGTATTATCACCTTATTATCATAGCTCCAGAATTATGATAATGCAGGGCATCTTCTTGCTTATTATTTGCAATGCTTTAATAAATACAGATGATTCTGCAGGACCTATGTAATAATATCAATTGCATTTTCTATTAAATTTTACCTAGTTCATCATCTAAAATTGGAAATAACTGAAATTAAGTTAGTTTTATAGAACTGTAGTCTGTAAGAGCCCATTCCACTTTCAGAGACTAATATTCCAAGTAGTGCTCCCTTTGATTTTAACAATGCAGATTTAAACCTGAATGAATCTTTCATAAAATGAAGTGAATCAAGACAGTGCTAATGCATCCTTTAACTCGTGGTAATTGTCTTTGTGTATACAGCCACACAAGCACACACATCTGTTTGTGTGAGCTGGTTATCTATAGGTTATCTCCCATTTATGGTCATGAGGTCACTTTGTTTCAGTTTATCAATGCTAAAAACTATCTACAGCTTAATGAAAAAATGTAATAATCCCCGTGATGGTTATTAGAAGCTGAAATTATATGGAAAATATACAAGAAATGATGCATAGGATGTTTGCTTTGTGACGTGCCCTACAGCATGAAGGTGTGAAGTATAAAATATATTGAGATCCCTAGATTAAATATGATTTAACCTAAATGAGCATGAGTGAATTTCATATGTGATATACATACAGATAGATGCAAATCAATAGGCAAAGCCCTGCACAAACTGAATATATGACTGAGTTGCGGATATTCGGGCCACTAATTATATAATGCAAGGATTATATTCTTGAGATAAAGTATTAAAATATCCCAAAGATCAAATGAAACAACTGAATTAGCATTACAGTTTCTCAATTTCAAGGCCTTATTTCTTTTGCTACTCAGTGCATCAGTAGTTTATGATGGTACAGTACACAAAGCTTTTCTCAAAATGCTGCCATGTACAACATGTTTCTGTAATGTAAATAGCTGCAACTGAAGCAGCATTGCTAGCCAGTCCCTATAAAAATGTTTCAGTATCTTTTCTCTCTGTTACCTCCTCATCTATATATCTATGTTCGTATTTAATTGCTGCAGCTCCAGTGGTAGAAAGTAATGTGAACTCCTGTCAGTCTTTTACTTTTTTTTGTTGTTCTGATCCTTTTAGATATTTTCATACGAGTCACTGTGAGAACCTTCTTGAGAATATTCACATTAATCATCCAGTAAGCTTTTACGTGTGAAAAAGGGTTCCACCTTTCCTTTCTTCCTCTCCAAGGTCTAATGGTTGCATACAAAAATGACCTCAATTCAGAGGACTGCTTTGGTTAGAATTACAACAGCCTTCTGCATGACTTGAGCTAGCTAATTAAAATTCTCATTAAAGTCTGAACCATTGAAGCAAAGAGGCAGTATATCATTTCTCACTGCTTTACAGTTTATATATTTTCAGCATCTAATAGCTTTCATAGGGATCATTGCATTCATTCATAAGGCTGTAAGTGGTTATATTCTGTCCAGTATTTCCAAAAACGGGTCTCAAATTTGGAATAATTGTAATGTTCTGGACTCATAAAGTCCATCCAACAAAGTCCACAATGTGATTTCTGTTCTGTTAATTAAGATACAAAACTTTCCAGTAACTGAAGATAACTACTTTTGACTGCTTAACCCCAGCTTCTGATGGATATGATCACAGGGGTTCTTCTGTAATACCTCAGAAGTTGTAAGGTTTATAAAGCTCATTATCTGTTAGATAAGGAATATGGGGCTCTTCTTTGTCTGTCACTGTTTGATAAATGTCATGTCTTCCATCAGACACCACAGCCCATAATGTTTTTGTTGTTTTTTTTTTTTTCAAAGCATTGCCAAGATACTGCCTACTAGCAAACAGCATCTCTCCTGAGCTTTTGTTTTAAACAGATAAGTTAAACAGATGTATATACCAATATACATTGTTTGGTTTTGTGAATATGTATGTGGGATGAGATATAGTCCTGGGTTTTGTATATAACTACACCTCCATGAAGAGTGTGATGAGAGTGAAAAATTCTTATTTCTAAAGATGTGCTCAGTTTAAATAGTGGATATTATTTTTTTCCCCTGTTCATCTCTATGAACTTTGAGCTGCATCTAGACACCGAAGTGTTACACAGTTCTGATGAAAAATGAATGGAATTCGCACCATGAAAACAGCTGTAAATTTTCAGTGCAGGCTTATCAGTGTTATCTTTCCAACCACTTTGGTGGAGAGCACCGTTCATTAATCATCATCGGTGCCCCTTGAATGGTAGTGACCTCAAAACAAATGAACTGGTCTGATCTCAAGGATGTGTTACTGTTTGCTTTACTGTTAATGTATTTTTTGTGTTAAATGGATGGAGAGTACCAGAAGGTGTAGTGAAGTTGAAGCTGCTTTTTAATGAAATATTTTCACTCCTTTTCAGTATACATCTGCTCTGACCTATGATGCTGTGCAAGTGATGACAGAAGCTTTCCGTAATTTGCGTAAACAGAGGATTGAGATCTCCAGAAGAGGAAATGCTGGAGATTGTCTTGCAAATCCAGCTGTACCCTGGGGTCATGGTGTAGAAATAGAAAGGGCATTGAAACAGGTAGCTTCCCTGGAATGAATGCTGGGATGTGTGCATGTGTGAAGTCGTCTATAAATGCTTGAAAAGAACTTTCCAGTCTCCTGACTTGCCTGGATCTTGCTGAGACTAATGAGGGAATTAATTCCACATCAAGAACGTGTCCCTTTACTAAATAAAGTTGGATACAGAAAGTGCCTAAACTGAATGCTTTTGAAAAATCAATAGTTATGTGTGGAAACAATTTTTTTTTTTCTAAAAAGGAACAAAATTTAATTCCGTTACTGCTTTCATCTTCATCTTTATAGGTTCAGGTAGAAGGTTTGACAGGGAATATAAAGTTCGATCAGAATGGGAAGAGGATCAATTTTACGATAAATGTAATGGAACTCAAAAGTACTGGTCCTCGGAAGGTAACTTGAATTGTCTTACAGTGTCTTTAAAGGTTTTATCACAGTAAGCAAGGGGTTAAGGTAGGTAATGAAACACTACAAATGAGTTAAAGCATGAGTGGTGACGTTTACTCAAAGATATATTCTGTGTTGGCCTTGTGGAGCAGAATGAAATACTTTTTAACATATAGGGTTTTTATTTCTGGTAAGTACTACATGACGGTATTTTCCTTTCAGTTTTGTGGATTAAGCTTCTTACTTTCTAATCTGAAGTACTGAATGTGAGCCAGTCATTGGGGAAATACATGTCTAAATGACAAATGCAGAATACTGGTTTTCAGTAATGTTTTCTCCAATGTGATTATCTTTCTGCTCTAATTTGAAACCTTTTGGTAGAAGCCATTTCATGTCTTCTTAATCTGTAGTGTTTAATAACAGTTCAGTCTCACAGCAGTTGATGTTGTTACTGGAACTGCTTAATATGTGAATGAAAATGGTATGCTTATTTTAGCCAAAATAATGTGAACAAATGTCATTAGTTCATTTTTGTTAATGTTTGTTATAATAAATATAAATAGAAATATTTACACTGATAAATCCATAGCTCAATTAGTTCTCTGTGAGCATAAATCATGGGCACAGTACTAATATACTTTAAACTTTTCTCTGAAAATTTCATATTCACCAATGTCTGTGCATCCTATAAACTCTCTTTAGATTGGATATTGGAGTGAAGTGGATAAAATGGTTGTGAATCCACTTGATGGTCCTCTTGGAAATGAATCTTCAGGACTGGAGAATAAGACTATCATTGTCACCACTATTTTGGTAATTAACCTCATATTTTGTCAGAAGACAGTGTGTTCTACAGTGATTTGTTTCTCCTGTTAATTTATTTACTGTTTATTTTTTGAGGTTGTGGTATGTTACTCATGATACATAAATAAAATCTGAAAATAAAGGAAATGTATGGTATGTACTTGGTATGCTGTTTTCTTATGTAGAAGACAGATTGTTGTTGACTAAGAAGTGAACATCCTAGAAAGTTATTGTTTTTTTTTCAGGCCAGAAATCAGGAATGAAATACCTGCTTCTGAAAAGGAGATATATAAAAATGATATAGCTACAGTGTTATCTAATAATTGATTGCCTATTAGACAATGGATTTTGGCAGGTGGAAGGAGACTCATTTTTGCACTTCAGAATCTTAGCTAGTATGGACTGGTGTTTTAAGATAAAACATTAAAAGTTGTGTGCTGTTATAAGCTAGCATTTTTTTTATTAATTGTAAAGTGTCTTTGATTTGGTTAAGCCGAAGGCTGATATAGTAATGCCAGTGGATGCAAGAATAGTTGAATAACAACTGAGAAGAGGGGAGATGTATTCCTTTTAATGTAACATATAACCCACCCCTAGTTTTGCTGATGATAGAACATGTTGCTAGCTATATATTTTTGTGTATAAAATTCCTCTCCTGGAGAGCCAGAAGTGTTTTTCAAGGAAGGAACAAAACTGTGAAATAGGATGTAATTTATTTTATTAAGACAACAACAAAAGCAACTAAATGCCTTTGCCTTCTTCTGTCCAAACTGTGAGAGAGAAAGAGACAGATTTTGGAACTTATTCTCTCTTCTCTGAACGCATAACTCCTGTTAACGTTCATGATCATTATTAACATACTGCTGGGGATCTCTATACCTGTAAGTATTGTGATTTGTATATGGCTGAAGAATGTAGCATTTAAATCTTTTACAGGATGCATCACATTCATAATCTACAGCTCACAATGTCACCTGAATCATACGTGCTATTATTGTCTTCTGTTTTCTCACGTGTAAAAAGAAAATGTACTAATCTAGGAAATGCAAAGCTGCTGCATTTTAGCTAAAGCAGGTTCTTTTGTGCAGGAATCCCCATATGTTATGATGAAGAAAAATCATGAAATGCTTGAAGGAAATGATCGATACGAAGGCTATTGCGTGGACCTAGCTACAGAAATTGCTAAGCACTGTGGATTCAAATATAAGCTCACAATTGTTGGGGATGGCAAGTATGGGGCCAGGGATGCAGACACAAAAATATGGAATGGGATGGTTGGAGAACTTGTTTATGGGGTAAGAACATCTATTATAGTAACACGATTTCAAGTGACTGATGGAAAGTGTGGGATTTGGTTTAGTTTTCTCTCTGAAGTAGAGGAAAATTATTTAATTCCTCTGTTAGATAATTAATTTAAATAATTATTGTTGTTATTGTAATAATAACTTGTCTTATAATTAAAAAATAAATAAAAATAAAACAAAGTACCGGATTTTAAATGCAAATGAAGTAGGGAGGGAGATGAGTACGTATTTTACCCTTCTTACCAGGCAAAAGGTTTTGCT
The DNA here is from genome assembly GCA_036925125.1 of Oreortyx pictus. NCBI lineage: Eukaryota > Metazoa > Chordata > Aves > Galliformes > Odontophoridae > Oreortyx > Oreortyx pictus. The sequence continues at coordinate 66,128,233 of JAUPFR010000005.1, forward strand.
AACACTTTTAAATGCCGTATACTTTTAAAAGGGCATATGTAAATTGGGAAGCTTGGAATATGTCAACCATATGGTTGCAAGTATTTCAGAGTTTAAACTGAAAATTTCTGAAATTTTCAATACTCACATTTTCAGTGAAAAGAATGTTAGCAGTGTCTGCTGTCCTATTTTGTGTTTCTGAAAGGCAGTGGAAACTAAACCATTCTTTGCTATGATCACTGTATTAGCTATTATTTGCTTTCTTCTTTTTCCTTTACAGAAAGCTGATATTGCAATTGCTCCATTAACTATAACATTGGTGAGAGAAGAGGTGATTGACTTCTCAAAGCCCTTTATGAGCCTGGGGATATCAATAATGATCAAGAAACCTCAGAAGTCCAAGCCAGGAGTGTTTTCATTTCTTGATCCATTAGCATATGAAATCTGGATGTGCATTGTATTTGCCTATATTGGGGTCAGTGTAGTTTTATTCCTGGTCAGCAGATTTAGTCCATACGAGTGGCACACAGAGGAATTTGAAGATGGAAGAGAAACGCAAACTAATGAATCAACTAATGAATTTGGGATATTTAATAGTCTCTGGTTTTCCCTGGGTGCCTTTATGCAGCAAGGATGCGATATTTCGCCAAGGTTGGTTACTCGCCTTTTTCAACTTTGTGCATTTTTGGTCTCAGCCAGTGGAGGTTCATGATGCATATATTTTCACTTGAAAGAAATGCATTATTGTGTTTCTTTTTCCTCACCAAAGATCACAGCAGTCCTTGAAATAAAAGCAGTTTTCTGACACTAGGTAACGATCAATACTGTCTTGATGCTGATCGTATGTTTGCCAAGTGAATTTATGTGTACCATGGAGAGACTATAAAATGCATAAGGTTCAAATCATTCCATGCCTTCTTGGAGGGGTACCGTGTTTTTGCTGCATATTCCCATTTTACAGTTGACACTGAATTTGGTTCACGGCAACTGTAATGGGAAAAAAGGGTAAAAGAGTAGCTATGAACTACACGGGCAGCACTTTACCCCTAAAACTCACTACACATCACAACAGCTATTAACTGCTTTTCCATAGGAGGGCTTTGAACTGAAGTAGAAACCACATGATGACTCTAGTTTATTATGAATAGTTGCAAAACGTTGCTGCTTTTCTGTGGCCTAGATTTGTGTAAGTCACAAAGGAAATTGCTAAAATGAATTTGAAGGTCTAGTTTATAAATGCTCAATTCCTCATGGATTTGCACCTACCCTATTAGGAAAAACAGTGAAGCACTTAAGCTAATTCCTTTTCAGCTCATTAAATATTCTGTTTCCCTTGTGCATAAGTAGTTCTAGCCTTGATTCAGCAGTGATGAGTAGGTAGATAAATACTACTTGCTGCTTGAAGGAACTGTAGTAAAAGTGAAATAGGGCATCTGGGTTTTAGGAAATTAAATCAGATCTTCCTAACTATAGCAAGTAAGTTAACTTTCTTCTGAATGTTCTAAATTAAGATGGAATAGGTCAAATTCTAGGGTGTCTAGTGATTGTTTTGCAATTAAAATCACCCAAAAAAAGAAACATTTTTAATATCCTAAAAGACAACAGCAGATTTTCAAGTTCTGCAGAAATAGAAGAGCACTCTGTGTGAGATATTTCTGTTTAACTTACTCATAGAAGTACAGCAGCCTTTATGATGAAAGATGTGATAGATTTGGCATGCAGCATGGTAAGAATTGTGTGCAAGCGATGAGACAATGAAGAAAGAGCAAATTTCTTCAGATCATGAGAAGCTGTCTTGATTTCAGTCCTTTGGGATTTTATATTGATTAGATACTTTACAAGTTTAGTTGTCTGCCAATTCCCCTGTTAGCTATAAAATTATTGTTACTGAATCATGGCCATAGTAGAATTAAGTGGTTTTTTTTCTTTCAATTTTACTGACTATTAAAGCATAACAGTTGTTGTGCAGAGTTTGATAATGTAAAGATGATGTAAGATAATAGAAAGTGGCCATCGTAAAGGTGCATGAATCTGAAATGATTTTGGATAGACATGGCAGATTTAGTGCCACTGAGGTGTTTAAGAAACCTTTATTTCATTTTCACATGTTTTGAGGAAGGCATTTAGTTTGTGTATTGTATCTGTTAATTATAAAAATCTAAAAGGGCTGCAAACACCCCAATTTTTGTTCTTACATCAAGACTAAACATTACTGATCTGACATATGAGGTGGTTACTCATATGTGGGTTCATTTGATATAATTATTGAATTTAGAATTTTTGAAAAATGCACATTAAAAAATGAAAGTGTTATTTAACTGGAACGGACAGATTGGAAAATTCTGAATACAAACGACCACCCCAAAAATTTTACTCACAAAAATGTAATGTGGGAGCATAGTTTCTTCACTGAGCTTATTCTTGTTTTACAGGGTCAGTAACAGTTCTTTGTGGACAGATACTGGCTTTTGAGTTTGATGACTGATCATATGATGTTGTCAATACAGTATGATAAAATTAGCACATTCAGTACACATAGTCATATTTTTTTTTACCCTGCAAGTACATGTTTATCATGTAATTAAATCTTTCAGTTGTAGAATCATTACATTTTTAGGTTACCTCCATGTCAGAAGTGACAGAAAACATTTACAGAATATATTTCAATCTGGAAGGATCATGAAAAAAGCTTCTTTTCTATGGTCCTTTTTAATAACATGTACTGGACTGTGATTTTCATGTTTTGGAGTGGATCAGTGAGCTTTTGGTAGGTATAGAATTGGACAAGTAGCTCTTACTAAGGCTGGAAAAGACTTCTAATTCTATGATTTTTCATGTCTCAATTATCATAAAAATCTTTTCACAGAAGAGTTAGTTGTTTCCATTTATTTTTGCTCCCAGATTAATAAATCAGCTTTATATGACTGTTGTGTTTAAAATGAAGAATCTTCTTGAAAAGCATATGTAGAAAGATAAATAGACATATATATATATAGTCAGAATTAATATGACATCTCATTCACAATACTATAGGCCAGGTGAATGATTTGTTATTTGTTTACTTAATAGATAGAGGAGACACATCAAGACATACCTAACCTACTGCAGTGCCTTAGTACTAGGCTTTCAACTACATGCCCATTTCTGCCAAATAACTAAGTACATCTCCGAAGATTCTGTACTCCTTCCTGTAATGTCTTGTTTGGAATCAAAGTAGGAAGTAATTTCAAACTTTACAAGATCCTTAAAAATAAGTTTGACAATGACGGAAGTATCAGTAATTATATCAACTATTTAGTACTGAAAGCTGGTGAATTTCTCTGTTCTCTATACTGTTCTGTATTTTTTCTTGAGTTCTCTTTTCTTCTTTCTTCTTGAGCAGGAGATGCAAAGCAAAGATCCCTAAGAGCCAACCTGCTGCAATTAGAAACATCAATTTATCATTATTTAAAAAATAAACTTTATTCACTGATTTTTTTTTTCTGTATTATCAGTTTTCTCATGTCTTGTCTAGTCCTCAGCTCGTTAAATGTTTTTATTCTCTCAAAAGTTGTAGGCAGTTCTTAGTTTAAAGATATTCCCTGGGCCATTTTTTACTGCAAATAACACTATTTGTTTCTTCGTATAGATTGTCTTTAGCAGCATAAGCCATTGCTTTGTGAAAATCAGTCTTTGTCTGAATGTCTCACAAAAGCAAGCAATCTATAGAAACTTAATTTTTATGTGCATGCTGATTTATCTCAAAGTTCTGTTTTACTGTTTTTTTGGTTTTTTTTTCATTCTTTTTGTATCACACAAATTCAAATTAGAGGGAATGATGAGCTTATATGTTAATACAGCAATTTGAGATGAGCGGTCTCATTTCAGGGCATTCACAACTTTGAAGAAGCGGATCACTAAATTCTCCCTAAAGTAAACTCTGGAGTTCTGATTCCAGTGAAGTCCAGGAGATGTAGTGGAGTGTGCATTGATTACCCATCCTATTAGTATGTAGAACTGCACTGCAAGATAACTTGAAATGCCTCCCAGTAGTGTAATGCATCATTTGCATGAAACTGATAACATGTGTTCCTTTTTAGGACTTTCATTTCACTTTACAAATCCATTTCATACTTGTTATTAGATCCCTGTCTGGGCGCATTGTTGGAGGTGTGTGGTGGTTCTTTACCCTCATCATAATCTCATCCTACACGGCTAACTTAGCTGCCTTCCTGACGGTTGAGAGGATGGTGTCTCCCATTGAAAGTGCAGAGGATCTTTCCAAGCAAACAGAGATTGCTTATGGGACATTAGATTCTGGCTCCACTAAAGAGTTTTTTAGGGTAAGAATTTCTACTTCTTAGATTTCTGTTCTGTTGCAACTAGGTCTTCACTCATGTAAATGTTTTCTCCTTAGGCATTATTAAAAGACTGCTATAAAAATGTGATGTGTACAGTTTTAACATGAAGATATGAGTGAATTAGTTTATTCATTATCAGAGCATTTTATTGTCTGTATATAAACCCAGGGGGTGCATTCTAAGTAATGCAAGGTAAAATTGACTGCAAGGAATTACCGAAGGCTATATCACCGCAAAGCAAGCAAAACAATACGTGATCATAAAATGGGGTTGAAATTGTTTCTCTAGGCCTTAAGACAGTAGCTAGCAATTTTAAATAAGAGTAATAACTGTGCTGTATTTTAGGTAGTTGTTCAGTGAATAGTGATGTGAGAAGGTACACAGTCATGATTTATTAAATCATTTCCTATTTTTCAAGCTTGCACAAGGGGAGTGGATTACAGCTCTGTTTGCTGCTGCTGAAAATACATACCTCCTTTTGAAAACAGTTATTTGCATTTGCATTACAGTAATACTTTCTAAGTCTGTCAGTCTTCTGCCTCAATGTGTTCCAGTTTTAAAAAGTACAAGACTTAGTAAGTTCTGCTGCTGATTGCAATCCTGCTGATCTGAACCAAAACTAAGATCATGTGTGTAAACTAGTAAAAGAAAGATCGTTCCAGGCTGAGTATTATTAGAATGTTTAGAAGGATGCAAATGTATTTCTGTTACTGAGAGTGTAAAGCTTATAATTGTGGCTATTCTGGGGATTGAATGCCAACAGAAGGTCCGTTCTTTTGAACAGTTTTTTCTCAGAGATTTTCAGACTTATATGGTGTATGTGCTTGCACTGATATGTGGTATCTGTGTTCCTAGTGTCAGAATCACTAATGTTGGTTGAGATACTGTCTGTAGTGGTCACTTACAAGAAATAGAAGGTTTAAATCCATATACGTTTTCCCAAGTACACTTTTACACAATTGTTCCTGTTGATAACCTGACCTTTAGAACTTTTATACAAATCAAGAGTAAGCTTTGAGAGGGCATGTTTTTCACATTTTGTTAAGATAACTTTGGCTCTGTAAGAAGTTATGATGGTCTCTAGAAATTTCTTTTCAGCAATTTCTGTCAGAAACAAGTTGGTGCACCTTCTGTAATGCAGCTGCTAAGTCCGATGAGTCTATCTACTCTTCGCTCCAAATCGCTAAGACTTGAACATTTATTTTTAATAAATACTAGCTGAATTTCTTTCTAAAACCTGAAACTTTTGTTTCAGAAGTGGAACTCTGAAAAGCAGTCTCTAGCACTAACGAGACTAAAATTTCACCTGGAATCTTTGTGTGTGGTAACTGAATTGGAGTGGGTGTGTGTTGTTTTGGTTTTTTTTATGACTTGACATTAGAAGTTAGATTCTTGGAACAGCTGGAAACTAATTAAGTATTTTCCTAGCAGAAAACTAAATGGTCTTTCTCTCTGTTACTGTCATGAATTAAGAAATATTTGCTTGCTTGTTATTCCCACAGTCTGCTTTCTCTTCAAGAAGTGTTACTATTTTCAGGTATGCTTTCTACTGGTGGAATGTGAATAAATCTTCCCTAGTTAGAGCCCTCATTTCTCAGCACAAAAAGTAGGAGTTATTGTATACTGGTGATAAGAATAGTAAACAGAATTTGTCTTAATACTAAAGCATGTTTTCTAGTAATCATAGAATAACAAATGTTGGAAGGAGCCCGAAAGTATCATTGAGTCCAACTCCTGGTTCCACACAGGACCACTCCAGAATCAAACATAGTCTGATTTCTGGGCAGCACCTCAGCTCAGCTTTGTAAAAATCTGAGGCAGTGGGGATATATGCCCAGTTAGCAGGTGGGTTAAATAAGGGAGTAATGAAGGATGCCAAAAATGAGAGAAAAAAAGGTTGTAATTGGATTACAGTAGCCAGCTACCTGCTAAGATGTGTAAGGCAAAATTCATCAGCCACTAAAACAATAGAAGAAATAATTGCTGACTTCAAAGATTTTCTGAGACTTTATTTTTAACCTGTGTTGAGAATCAGAGGTCTGCCGAATGATAAAAGTGCTGATTTGATCAAAACTCATACCATATAGACTGAGATTGAAATAGTAATAAATTTCATAATCTAGCTTCTAACTTCACTTCTTGCAATACCTTACTTCCTTTGCTTGTTCCTTTGCATACATTTTCCCACAGCTTCTTTTAAAATACATCATTCTGTCAAATGGTATCTTTCTGACCATCATAAAAGTGAAATATTATATAAACTATAAGTCACTTCATGGTTTTAAACCTGGAGCACTTCAGGTCAAGAGTAATTTTTTCACAGCATTGCAGCAAGCAAGAAATGAATGTGCCCCTGCTAGATCTGAATGAATTATTTAGTCAACAATTTACTTGAAGAAATGCATTGTTTTTCTTCAATTTTCGTTTTCCATCCTGGAATATCCACAGAATACTTACAATATCTCTGAATGTATTTGTTGTTCTAACTTTCAGAGTTTCATTGGCAAACATTTTTATTTTCTGAATGAATCATCAGTGCTAGATGAATCCAAACAATATTCAGTCTCCTTGAAAGTACACAGAGGATATTCAGTGGTTGTTCTTCCACATTCTTCCATCATGACTTTTACTTACAGAGAGGATAGTACGTATCTCATCAAGTTTGGTTTTGTGGTAGTTATTCTTCCAGGCAATGCTATTTTTCTGTTCTTCTCTGTGAAGAACGTATGTCTGACAAATGAAACACTTAATTAGCGTTACTTGGTGTTTTTAAGGTGGAGTGAATCACCTTTGGGATATATTAATTTTTTTTCATTTTCTAGACAGGAGTTCTCAGCAATAAGCTAAATGGTTAAATTTAAATGTAAAGTTATATTCAGAATAACTGAGTATATGTATATAAATGAGTTAAAATCCAACTTCTGTAAATGCTTGACTAACATGAAGAGATGTTGCACTATCCTGGAGATGTCACATTGGCTTGTTAACTGCTTTGTTTCAGGATTCTAGTCATTGACTCATCTACTCAAGTAGCGTTGGTTGGCACTGAAACATAACTAGGGGGATTAACCAGGAATTGTAGTCTAGTTTTCCTACTGCTTCTTTAAGACAACGAGCAGAAATGTGGTACATCCTGCAGAGATGCAGATGATTTAAATGGTATTTAAAACAGCCAAACAAAAAACAGTAAAAATCTTCAGGAAAGTATTTTTATCTCCAAGTTGCTACTAGTAGCAGTGCAAGTGTAATCCAGGTTGTCAAAGTTCTTTTACTGAGCTGAGGTGTTCGTCAGTTCTGGTGTTTACTAGTGGCTCTGTCTTACAGATAGTGCTTTTAGAAGTTTCTAGTGCAACTGAAAGCCTAAATAAAGATGCATTGCAGTTGCATTTTTCTCTTCTGGGTTTACAGCCTGAAGTAATGGGCAAAACAGTGAAGAAATTGTGTGTAGCTGTGCTTTTCTGGCAGAGCATTGTTTTCCTCAAATTAGAGGTGGACTTTAACAGTGTCAGTGTGAATAGGACTGCTTGGAAAGATTCAAGGATCACTTCCATTATTTTGTACAAGTACATCATCTTTACAGTTGTCACACAGCAGATGCTACTTGGTGGAGAGGTAAATGATGGAACAGTGGAATTTCATCGCTCTGGTAGGTACTGTCAACACTATCTACAGTCGCACAGTGTTTTTATCGGCAGTGATCTCTCAGAAGCTGTTGTAAATATCATTGATATTAATGGTATTAGCCAAGATATGTGATCAAACATTGAGGGGGAGAAGTCATCGCTAACCCAAGAAGACGGACTACTGCTCCCCTAACACCACAGAAATTAATTTTAAAGAGTTTTGTGTATAAGTTACATTCCTGAATTTTCTGTGCTAAACGTTCTGAGCTACGATAACGGAAAGAAACAAAATACATCTGCGTAAGTATGCAAGCTTAATATTCAGCAGCACATTTCTGTTATTTCCATCTGCTTGGAGACTTCTGGAAAACGAACGTCAAAGTGATACAAACACACAAATCTAATTCCTTTTAAATTTCAATCATGTTTTTGCTGTTTGCCCAGCACTATTCATCAAAAATATGTACAGATGTGGTTGACAAATGAAATCAATTGTTCTACCTTCTTTTCATTTTAAAAGATGAATTGCAACTTTTTCTGTAAAGTCAGAAGACATGTCAAAAAGAAAAAGTGACATGCAAAGCAATAACTAGACTAATTTGTATTGTCTGTCTGCATTGGTTTTTATTTTAAAACTTTTCATGCATGCTGATGTTTGAATCAACGGTGTGACATGGACAGGTGAATCCGTTTCATTCTGTTTTGGTGACCTTTGAGAATATAAGCAAGGAGAGTTGCTCCACAAGAAAAGTATTCTTTAGGTTTCACTAAGCAGCATGGAGCAGGAGTCAAGAGTTCCTCAATGGAAAGTTAGGCGTGGAAAAAGCTGGAAGTATAATCAATAGTTCTTCATAGTGAGAAGCCAGCAGCAAACATTGGAAGAGCTGGCAGACCCCTGAGTCATTTCTCCTGAAAAAGGATATTTGGCTAAGGATGAGAATTCTCTTTTTTGAACATCTTCAACATAGCCCATTGCCATTTATAAATGATTGGAAATACTTCTTTAAGTATTTAAAATGGTGATCGAGTTATAAAAGGTTACATGAAGAGAGAAAAAGAATACAACAGACAACCTGTGAGTTCGTCTTTGCACTCAATATATTATTCAAGCTTTTAAAAAATGCCAGACAATCTCTAAAGTCAGAGAGAAGAAATACTGATTTAAATAAATAAATGAAATTGTTAAATGGAAGAACTTCAGCTTTTTTTGTTAGTTTGAGATGCAGAAGAATTGCACAGAACATATGTTTGGAGTGAAATTTTGATGAGCTCCAGAGTAGCGTTCAAGAGATGATGGAGACTAAAGACTCAGTTGTGAAATTGTGTAACTGTTATAATGAACTGTGCTGTGTACCTTAAGCAGCAGTGGCTATAGGACTGAAGGAGACACAGTTAGAGAGTATTGGTTTGACTTTTTACGGTTTAGAAGAAGAAAGAGACACTAAGATAAGTTATTTGCATCCAATAGCATACAAGTGAAGATGTGGTTCTTTCAAGTTTTCGTCAAGTTTTTATTTTTCTTAGATGTTTTAATGTGTTTGATTCTAGGCTTTGGCAGTAGCATCTACAGTTCACTGTGGAATCTGCAATTTCTTGATAACGTGTTTTGTGTTGAAAGATTGTTTATTCCCGTGACCCATCCCGTATATAGGTGCAATAAGTTTTTTTTCTGTATCTGTCTCATTTTGATCACTTCAACATTCTCCATCATAACAGTTATTCTTCCTTTAATTCAGTCTCATTTGAGATAGTTAAATAAAAAAAGAAACTTAGATTATGGTTCTATGCTTAGATTTTTCTTTGACCTTCTTCCTAACACGCAGCAGATATACTTTCCTTTCTCCTACTCTTCACTCACAAGGCTGGAAAATCTGCTACTGTTTGCTGTTTTTTCAGTTTGTACAACATACTGTTTCCTTTGTGTTATCAGATTTCTTCCGATCAAATCAAGATCCTACTTGCAAATTTGCATTTGTAGTACAAGGGTGTAACAAAGCTATAGTAGTAGATACTGCAGCATGACAGTAGTGTAGTTGCCTCTGTATCAGTAGGTTTGTTGTGGTGAAGATAGCTTTAGGAGCGGGCAAGAGATTTTTCTTGTGACTTCAAAGAATACCACATTGATTTGGGTCTTCTTTGTAGAAATTAGTTTGTTTAACACTTATCTGAGATTTTAATTAGTTAAGATTTAAATGACCTTCCTTGACTTTTTGAATGTGATGACTGGAGAGGAATGTAGATTCCTGTTAATTTAGATTCTTTAGAAATTGAATTTACCTTAGTAAAAAAAAAACTGGGAGGAGAAATCATTTTGGCAAGTGTTTCAACAGTGATTAAAAATCATTGAAACAGTAATATTAACATACTTCCATAGGAAAAGCCTCCTTAACTCTCTAAATCACATAAATATGATGATGACATGAGGTTTTTGTCTTGCACATTCATATACTGTCTCTGCATATGTGGGTTCTTGGTACAAATTATTTTAAGTAGGCTTTCAAGGAATGCATTCTTGAGATAGAATGATTTAAAATTATTATTAATAAAAAAAAAACATGTTAAAGATACTTCACATATTTCAGTTTAAGTTATGGAAACTGGAAAGCTTGTAAAACTGTATCTTAAAAGAATCCTATTAATTTTACCAATAATTAGTATAATTAATAGTATTTTTATTTTTTTCACTTTTAGTAAGCAGCCAATATAAACAATGTTAAGTATTCTAAAATATTCTTGAGTTAATTAAAGAGCCTTAATAAAGAGTTTTGTCATTTTCTGGGGGGATGGGAAGGAAGGAAGTGGTAATGTATCAAGTGATTTAGTGTGTAAATTGGCAAGATTTGTTTCTAGCTGAATGAAGTTTCTAGCTGTTGATGACACTTTCAGTTTGTGTCCTTTGATATGGAAAGTCAACAAGATCTTAACACAAACCATAATTGAGAATTAAGGTTCTGTGCCTGCAGTACAAAGATCATCATCTATTAGAACGTCTGCGGTCTGAGGAGCTATTTCTATCAATGACATACTAATTACAGCACCCCATTTTGAGACTATTAGGTCTTTGAATGACAAAATGGAAAAGTTATCTGATGACCTACAAAATACACAGTTAATTAATTTGATAAAGCTTTCCATAATTTAATTTCCTAATGAGTTTCTTAATGGAGGCAGTATTTTACATCTAAATGGGATGTGTACTCTGTAATAATTTTGATGGTCATGATGCACTGTGGTGACATGATACTCAAGTAAAATTGTAGCTATTTGCATGCTCTTATACTTCATGGAAATGGTAAGTTAAGGAAAAAGCGTGCATTATGGTTCTAGGATTTTATCTATATTCTTAAGTGCCATGCTGCAATAGCAGTGAACCACATCTATTAAGAGCAATGCAAATATTTCCAGTATTCTTGTAGTCAAATAATGAAGTAATATTCTTCAGTTTAAAGAGAGGAGAATCATTTCAAAAGGAACAATATATGTACGTCTGTAGCACTAATTTCAAATAATGTATTGCTGCTTATTTTTCCAAGTTTTTTTTAATTAGGATAGGTACATAGAATAAGCAGGCATACTTGTGTATCAGTCAGATGGTGCTGGCCTTTTGAATTCACATATGTGTATGTACAAAGTGCTAGGTAAAGATCTCTTTGAACACCGTCCTTTTTTTTAATGTTTACATCTTTTAGGTATAGCTTGTCATGTAAAAGGTAAATTTTAGAGGAAAAAAAAAGGCATGAGGAAAGAATGTTCCTAAAGCAGAAATTACTGCTAGTAAGTAATCTGTAGTAGTAGAAACCAAAACCATAAATGTTTCAAGAATTCCTTGGGTTGTAGGTCATTATTCTTCCTTACGTGGGTCAGGACAATACCCCTTGACTATATAGGGGTCAACACTATAAGCAGTATGAACTCCAGCATGATGTTTGTTCAGCGTTCATGGCTGCAGAAGATTGTACAGTTGTGGAAAAAAAAATAAATCAGAGGAATATTTTCTGATGGTGCTTTTCATGACATTTTTAATTCCATGGTTGGTGGATAGGTATTTATTTATTTATTTTTACCTTCAGAGATGTGGCAAGGAACCTGTGAGCCATCTAGTGGGAAGTTTCTTTGTAACACTTGACCATTTGAGAAATCTTTCTTATGCCTTTTTCCATTCAGATATCCAGCACCAGCCCCTCAGTCTGTTATGCAACTGCCTTCTCCCTTTGTTGTGATCAGATCTCTGTCAAGTGAGAGTAGGAAATGGGGGGCTGTAATTTACTGAGTTTGAGTGATGGAAGCAGAACAAACTTAGCTGGATGTCCGTAACTTATTATATATGTATATAAAACCTGTAAAAGGTCACTGTAATAAACTTGAAAACAGTGCAGTGAAGGAAGCAAAGGCAGTTAAATCAGATTTAGAAGCTGCTCCTGATAGAAACCTAACCTGAATGAAGAATATTTATTTATTTATATAGTCCTTGAATGTTTTTAACAATCAGGAAGTAATGTTTTGAATGTCTGTGTAACCTTTTCTACGGTGCAAGATTTGAATGCCTTGTGGTGACAAGCACTTAGATGCCTTAGATGTTTTCTGCTTCGAGCTGAGCTGAAACCTCTGAGACGGTTCTAAACTGGTCCAATTTTGTTTCCTGTTTTATAGAGTAAATCTGTGATAATTCTTTCAAAATCACTGTAATCATTTTTATATCATTGTAAGCTAGATATCCCTTGCCTGCTTTGTAGTGGTGGCTCCCATGTAGTAAGTAGGCTAGATGTCTGCTGACAAATGAATGTTGTCCTATGAAGCAAATGGAATGGAGCGTCTAGGTTTAGTGCTTTAGAGAGTGATAAATTACAGAAGACTGATCTCCTCAATATGAGGTCTGGGACATCTCAGTCCAGCTCTGATTGGACTACGGTTGAGAAGACCGAGCACCTTGAAGAGCTAAATGCTGGTAGCTTCGCTTTCAGGGAATTGAGCAACACGGGATGGATAATAGGAAGACATCCACTTTGCTATACGTGCATTTATGGTTTACACTTTATAGTCTCTGATGGTGGTATAGCAGTTGCTCAATAGGCTAACTGTCTGGGATCTTCAGGTGGAAATCTCTTTCAGCTTGGAATGCTAATTACCATCTCAGAGGCATTTATCTGTCAGGTAAGTTATAGGCAAAATGTAATACTGGATTGTTACCAATTGCTTACAGTACACAATAATAGTTAAACTGTGAACTGGCTTTTGTAAGGTGGTGCATTATAACATCTTTTTTTTCAGGTTTCCCACAGATTTTAGAACCTTGTTCCAGCCAGGAAGATCTTGAAAGACAAGAGCAATGCATGCTCAGTGTGGCAGATGTTCTAGGAATCTGAGAAACCCACTCTGCCATTAGCACACAGTTGTGTTTCTCCTGGTCATGCTCAGTATATCCAACCATTTTGATATTAATGGGTATACTCAGTATGTGTAGGAAACACAGATCAGAATATGCAACAATACATCTGCAAGGGAATTTTCAGCTGTACAAATGTATGTGTAGATGCTGGTAATAGCTGAAAAAGCTTCAGTGGCTGTTAATACTGCAAGAACTTTAAATGCTGATAGATATACTAAGGTGGGGGAGAAACTGGAGCCTCAGAATCTTTCTGCACGTTATTTCAGTACAGAAAAGTAAGGGTAAGTCTGGGAAAATGATAATGCTTTATTACAGGAACAGTGTAGCCTTGGGAGACAGGGAAGACATTTCTCATGCTTTATACTTGGTTCATTTATTTTTAAAATGATTTGATTAAAGATATATTTATAGTTTAAGTGCTGTTCTGAAAGGTACATTATGTCTTCAGTGGAGAAGTGTTTCTCATACGTTTTATTATAGCAGATGTTGGTATATTTACACATGCAGTAGTTATGTCTCGTAGGATGACCACAAAATAAGTGGTCCTTGGTTTTCTACAGTGAAGTAGAAATGTAATATGAGTTATGTGCATCATGGTATTGCACCCAGCAGTATTTTATCCTTTTGTTCTTATCTACTTCATATACTGATTTAGGTTAACTCTTTATGAAAAAAATCTGTTGTCAACTCTCATTTTAGCTTTATAGACATTTTGATCAAAGTGGAATGTGAAATGCTTACACACTTAGGTTTTCTGCTCAGCTTACAGAAGAGAGTTGATATATACATATGCTTGCCTTTTTCTTTGTTAGAATTGTACAGTATGTGACAGTATGAGGAATCCAGCTTTATATACTATTTCCCTCATTGTTAACTGTTACTGTTCCTGATCTGTCATGTATTAAAAAAAAAAAAAAGCCCTATCTGCTTTTCTTTGATCAGTCCTTCCCTTTTAGTGACATATAGATAGCAAATTTTAATCCCTTCCCTCCCTTTTTTATTCAGGTTAAGGCGTAACTATCAGTTGGTGGTTATAACTGCCACTTATAGTTATAACTACCAATTGGTTAAAGCAAGGGAACTGTGCTTTAGATATTACTCCTTCTGGGAAAAAGAGCCCTATTTTGCCAAGTTAGTGAGGCATGCATAGTACTACAAATAAGAACAACCTTGAAACAGGTGCCTCACTATTAATGTTCCATTCAGGTTTCACAGCAATTTTAGTATCCTCTGTGGAGCAATCTGAAGCTTTCTAGTGTCATTGATACATTTCAGCTCACCTGTCATTGCACAATAAGTACCTGCAGAGAGCTGCATAAAAGTTGATCGTCTCATATTAGCGGGACATTCTGATGAATATTTTAGTGAAGCTTGAATATATTTCTTTTAATCTGGCACACTTCTAATAAAGTGGAAGTAACACTGCTTGTTTCAAAACTTCAGTATAACAAATATGAACCAAACACACAATGACAGCATATTATTAGTAGAAGAAAAAAGATAAGGTAGCTGCTGCAATCTTTCAGCATTGGTTAATAAACTTGCCGAAAATAATGTAGTCATATTTTCCCACATGTGCTTTTGCTGTCTACGTAAAAGTTAGTTAATTAGGCTTCATATTGTCTCCACAGAGATCTAAAATTGCAGTGTTTGATAAAATGTGGACCT